>JANTOQ010384907.1:0-12056 GCA_027564595.1 Bythotiara depressa
GCAGAAGCTGTGGAAGAAGACTTGGCCTTTGTTACTGAAACATTGGTGTACAATATAACAGCTGAAGCTGAAAAAGAAGTATTCACTGAATTTTTAACATTGCATACTCAGTTAGAAATTGTTACTTGTATTGAGGTTGATAATATCCCATCTACTGCCAAAGATTTAATCCAAAATATCAGTAGACTTTCTGAAGGTGAAATTTATGAAGAAGACGTGGTAAATACAAGCAAAAATCTTGTTTTTATATTAACTGACGAATCAGAAAAAGAAATATTTCTTGAGTTTGAAGAACTTCTCGCTAGAGATTCATTGCATGTAACAGAGGAGACATCAGATATGTCTGAAATCAAGCAGGATAGTGGTGAAGCCTTTGCTGATGATGTTTCATGTCAAGATGAAAAACTTGATACTGTGGCTATTGATGGTGAAATACATGATGAAGAGTTAGAAGATGATGCAAAGAGTGAAACTGATGAGCTTGTTTTAAACAATACACTAGATAATTGCAGAACAGAATATGTTGTTAACATGATGGATGAAGTTCCTCCAAAAGATGCTCTCAAAACAGTTGAGAATGTGACTGAACAAGAGGAGACTATAGAGGAAATTTCTCTAAAAGAAATAGTGGATAATGCTGATGACACACAAACCTCATATGAAATACAAGATGATAAGCCAACTGCTGATGTAGTAGTAGGTACGCAGAGTGAGGAAGTGCAAATAATGACCCTAGCATTGCAAAATGAGTTGAAATCGTTAAGGGAAGAGTTACAAGAAAAGCAAAAGGAACACGAATCAGCATTTATATTGGAAGAAGCACGTATCAAACAAGAACGAGAGGAATTAATGCTTCAACAAGAGGCTCTGAAGAATGAGCGCTTGAAGTTAGAAGTTGAAGCTGAAAAATCACGATTATGCCGTCTTCAAGAAAAACAAAGAGCAGAAGAGCAGCAACATCTTCAGGAACTTGAAGATATTAAAAGGAAAGCAGATGAATTAAAGGAACAGCAGTTGAAAAGAAAAGCTGCAATAGATGCACAGAAAGCTGAACTTGAAAAAGCAAAGTTAGAATATGCTGCTAAACTGTTAGGTGATCTACTATCAACAGGCATTCCACGAGAGATAATAGAAGATGTTATTGATGAGATAGTGGAGGAAATTATAGGCTACACTGCGAAAAGGTTATCTATTGATGCAGTAGAATGTGCTCTAATAGAGATAAAATCTGGAAAGTCTTTGTCTACAACTAGTGACACTTTGCCAGAAGTACGATCACCACGCTCAGCCAAATTTGTTGTCCCAGATCTTGTTGAAGAGCGTACTAATAAGTTACATCTTGGTACACATGAAAATGACGATTTATTTAAAAACATGAAACTGTACAAAGCAACAAAGTTAGATTTGAATGAAAGTAAATATGATGAAGAAGCACCAGAAATTTTGGATTTAACACCTGGCCGAAATATCTCAGGTAACAACAATATTCTCTTAGTTTTTTATGACAATAAAGTGCATAGCCTGCCATTCATGATGATGAGGGATTAAGAATAGTTAAATTTTTCTTACTACATGAATTATTTAAGAGCAAAATATATCAGCTATCTGTAGCAGTGAAAGAACTGAAAGAGGTAGACCATGTGAAAGTATCTCTCTCTATATATACCTTAGCATTATGGGAGTCCCATAAATAATAGACGAGTAGACCCACAGTGAGTATCATAGTATAGAAACTGTTATATATAGGTGTATCAATGTGGGGTATGTGAGGGAAACATTACTTGGGAGAATTTAAGGTCTCATAAACCAACCATTTGTGAGACACTTTAACAAGTTTAAAAAAAAACAGATTGTTATGTACCTCTTGGCCAAAACATTTAACTCACTTGGTGCATGTCATATTGCTGATCAATTGCTAATGACATATGTAATACGTTTGTCAAAATCAATCACACTTTCCCAGTGCTCATGAAAATTTTAACAAGACTATCACTAATTTTAAAGGATTATTTCATGCCGCAAGAAGTAATGATATATTTGTATTTATTTTAATATTTACTATTTATACATCTGTTTACTTACTTATCTATTTCTGCAACAACATACAACAACAGAATAAATTAAATATTTAAATGGACCCCTTTATGAAAATCTAACTAAGGCTACTCTAATTTTGGTTTATTTTAAAGTCATAAAAAATGGCGAAGAATGCTTTTTGTTTTGTGCGAAAAGGATAAACAGTTTTCTAGATAGTGCAAGTTAAAGAATTGTTAAGGTAGTTGATGTTCAAGCCAATTGTTGAAATTTGTGATGATTGGTTAGCTTTCCATATTTATGGTAAAATTATGTTTTGGTAATATCTTAAGAAATACTTTAGCTTGGTAATTAATAATTGGTATAATAGTAGAGGATAACTAAATACATCTTTTGGAAAAAATGACGAGGTCCAAACTGGTACCTGTAACTAATAATGTCTATGATTTTGCTGACATTGCAATATATAGACAACAGGTTGATGCTGAGTCATAAAGATTTCTGCATCAAGTTGTTTTATTATCACAATTTGTTGAACACATGACTACTATGCACATTCCAGCTTCATTATTCCAATAATGCTGCATTACCAAAATAATTTGATTTACCAAACTAATATATTTCGTAAGATATTACTAAAAAATAATTTTACCATATATGGTAAGCTAACTTATGACATCACAAGTTCAGCAAGCAGCTTGAATATCCACTACTTTAACAATTCTTTAAGTCGCAATATCTAGAGAATCGTTTATTCTTTTCACACGAAATAAAAAACATTTTTCTCCATTTTTTATGAATTTTAAAATAAACCAAACTTATACTAGCCTTAAATTTTCATGAAGGAGTCCTTATAAAGGTAAATACAGACTCTTAACAAGATGGTTTTCTTGTGTTTTTCAAGTCACATAGCTGTGATTTATATTTAGTTTTTGTAATTTTCTCCAAAATTAATATAAAATAAAATAATATAAAAATATATATTATTAAGGTTATTATTATTAATAATAATTATCTATTTATTTAATTTTGTCTTACTGTTGTATGTTGTTACAGAAGTATGTTATGTATATGTAAGCAAATTAGCAGTAAATATGAGAACAAATAAGGACAAATAAATAATGTGAAGTATTGTGATTAACCCTTAAATGCATAGTAAATCAAATCATTTATCATTTCTTTGCTATTTTGCTTTTTCTAGGGGGTTAGTTCTTAGAAATATAATGTAAAATAAAATCAGTAAAAGCTATTAAGACCCCCTGGTTCCTCATAAAATTATTAAGGTTTCCAATGGGAAGTTTAATATAATCAGGAGGTATGCTTTTGCATTAAAGGGTTAATGATATATAAAAGAGAAAAAATTATTCAAGAACAAAACAATACTTTTTCTATCAAAATGTGTCAAATCTTTTATCACTTTATAATTAACTGTATTACATATTGAAATTTTTTAATTGTTCTTAAAGTTTTACATTTTTATAATTACATTTCCATCTGGGAATAATTATATCCATAGTATGCATATAATAATCCTTTTAATGAAAAAAGATTGATTTAAAAAGCACTTTGTGTAATAGAATATAATACAATTATTATTAGAACACCTATGACATGCAGCAGACATGTAAGTATAAATAAATAAGTTATCATGGCAACCTTAACATACAACACAACACAACTTGTTTATGAAGACAAAGAAATAAACAACAAATAATTTGTTGGTGTTTTTGTTATTTAAATGAAATAGCTTATGTCAATTGTTTTTGTAATATAGCAACACAAGTATAAGAATTTTCTTGGTTTATTAAGTTTTGTGGTATGATGATTAATTTAGTGTCATTTTAATTGTCATGTATTTTTAATGTTTTCAACCATCAAGATATATAAGATAGCAACAACATACCAAGAGATAACAAGAGAAGTAATCCTTAGTGTTTGTCTGATGTAATCACTGATAATAGATGCTTTTTGGGTTTGTTACACCATCTTGGAGATCCAAGAAGTGGAGAAGAACTTTAGACTCTCTGTTCCATGATCTTGCAATTAGGAAACATGAGTTTGACATGTACATGGTCATATTTATCCTTTCAAACTTTATTTTACACTGTAGAATGACATAAGGACATGTTCAGATGAACTTCAAAAGAAAATAGCACATATAGTAGGGTTTAGCTTAGTTATCTATGAGAGTATGACCATAAAAAGATAGTTTAAAGTTCAACTTTCACCACCACGAAGGAAACCCAAGATGGTGTGGCCAAGGTTTAAAGCAATTTAAAACAATCTTTTTGTAAGAATTATATAAATATAAAAACAATGCACACTTTTAAACATTCATCATTCTTGGGTACCCCAGTTCATCATCCAACTCCTTTGTCCCGAGATGTTCTTCCCTCTTCAGAGCGCATTTTTAAGTAACAGTATGATGTGAGATAATTTATCTGGATCATTTGACTTTAAAACTGTTTCTTCATATATTTAGCACAACAAACCAAAAAAACTAAAAGACTTCATCAAGGTTTAGACATCAGTGTACGATCAACCAATAACAACAAACTCATGCTCCAATGGGACTGGACACCAAGTATTACAAATTCTGGATTTAAAGTGTGGTACAGTGCACTTGTCCTGGGTACAAAGTTTGGACCAAATGTAAATAGTCACAAAAGGTTAGCATTTGTTTGATTCATAGATTTCGATATAATTTCTGATGAGATATACTACATGTACTTGTGAATGATCTTAAAATCTTTTTATTTATTCATGTAAAGGTTTGGTATTAACAGAAGCTGATAATATGAAACATGATGTATAAACATGAAACGTAAACATATAAACACAAAATAAATAAATATATGAAAGAAAGGTATATTTTGTATGACTGTAATTGCTGCGATCTGACCTTGCTTCAAGGGTATTATCTAAAAAGCCTATTTTTTAAGCCAAATTTAACTAATATTTGTTTTAAATGTAATAGTAATTTTGGTGGCTAATGCTAATCAGCGAAATAACAAAATGGCAAAATACCAAAATAATGGAATAAGAATAAATTGTCTCATTTTCATAAAACTGAATAAACTAGCAATTAGAATACACAATATATACTAAATTTAATCTTTAAACACTCCTCAAGTTATTTAACACGTTATCTGTGATTAATGTGTTTTACACGTGAACTATTTACCATGGTGTTTGTGGACGTTGACATTTAAAAACAGTAGTTGCATACTTCTGATCACCTGTAATTAATTTATGGGTATTGAAAACACCTTTACAAAATAAAGTTTGTGGCATGGTAAAGCATACAAAACCATCTTTTATTTAATGAAAGGTCCATACATATATATATGCATTGGATTTATTTGCATGCAAAACCATTCAATGCACGTAGTAAACTGTAAAAGAGGTAAAAATTAGGAAAATGTTTAGATTACCTTCTTTCCCGTCTTATCACAGTGTAAGGTGTATAAAAAATTTCATTTTCTAACAATTTTTGTTGCTTTTATTTTTTTAATTCTTCATCCTGAAGGTGTGACTTGAAGACAAGAATTAATTAGAAGGAGAGAAGGAGAACGAGTAAAAATAAAATGAGAAACAAAAAGAAAATCGTTAGAAGTTTTCAAATATGGAATCTGAAAACGATTTGTAACTATAACGGAAGAATGTGAAGTAAATAGAATAGGAGTGACCCTGTAACTAAAATGGCAGTGAAGATGCATCGATGCAATGTAGTTTTAGAAGTTGTGTGAAATAAAATCAGAAGTTCACTAAAAGTAAACTATAAACACTATTTCAGTTGTTTTGATGTGTTTTGTATCATTTCGCTATTTTGCTATTTCGCCATTTCGCTATTTCTTCATTTCGTTGATTAGCATTAGCATTAGCCAATTTTGGTACCCTCAAGCTAATGCATGACTCCTGATACAACTGTGTGGGGCTGATCAAATAAATATCACAGTTAAATATTTACTTATTTATTCAAATAAATATCACAGTTAAATATTTACTTATTTAATATACCTAACATTCATTTACATATTTATTTTACGTACTGTGTGTTCTTGTCACTATTCTAACAATTGTGTTTTCTTGTCCGTTTTGGATATGTTTTGCATTGGTTCTAAATTAACATGTTCAAGCTAAGATACTTCTATGTTCTTTCATCAAATATGTACTTTGTACTGGGTCAGATGAAAAACTGGGGTAGGCTGTGGGGTATCCTAAAAAAGGAGAAAACTAAAATTTTGAAACCTTACAAATAATCTTAGACAAATGTTTATTGACATTCAAATATTGTATACATTGTGTTATTTATAATTTCGTATTATACTCAATGATGTTTCATTGCTAACCAAGACAAACCAGATTGATTCACCATTATTATTCCACACATGGAATCTAAGCTAATCCTAAACAGACCAGAAGAACTTAATTGTGATATTTCAAACAACAACAAAAATCTGTTTCATGTCTTTGATAAGCTTTTTTTTGTGAAGAACAATACAGTGTTCGAATTAATGGAATCGCGATCGAGATTCGTGATCCGTTTTTGAAAAGTAGCGATGCAAAATATCCAAAATTATCCAAAATCGCGATTAAAAAAAGACCAATCTTCGCTGCACATTACGTTTTTTCTCCTCTGTTTTTTTTTATCACCATCATACATGACAAGTTTATTATTATTCTAATAACAGTTTTACAACTTTTACATGATTTCTAGACTAACCATGAGTTGAACTTCACACTTTAAAAAACACGTTAAATTTTTAAAGGCTATCTGAGGTGCATTTAGAGGCAGAACTAAAAAATCCCCAATACCTCTAGCTGGTTTTTTCTCACTTCTTTTGCTATGCTCAAGATGCTCGAATATCACGCTTTGCATGATGTTTGACCTTACGGTCAAAATATATTTTCGCGATCCACTTTTTAAATTTTAATTCGAACCCTACAATATATGGTTCAATAGCTAAGAGATTTAAGAGAATTCATTTTTTAACTAATTATAACAATTTCCAAAAGCAAAATTGTATGTCAATTAAAAGGGGAAAAAATGAATGTGTAAAAATGTATACATTCAGCATATTTAAATATGAAACAAATTTGTTGCCAATACATGTCAGAATTTCTAGAATTTGGTTTCTGTATGTGTTTTCTATGTAGAAACCAAGAATTGTTTGCTAAAAATTGTTTGCTAAAAATAAAAAGCTTGAAATTTTCCCTTAATTAACCACTTCCTCAATGAACCAGTCAACACAAACTGATCAATGTTTCAAGAGAGTGATTAGCTTCTGCATTTCATAATTTGTAAATTGTGTTGTAGAGAGTTTGTTTCTGACAAGGATCTAATCACTCATATTACGTTCTCTAATATTTTATAGATATATTTATGTAAGTATTGAGGTAAAGATGATTAATTTATGCAATAAAATTAATTTATTTTATCAGGAACATATAATTATATTCTGGGAGCATAAGTTGCTGATTATTAATTTATTTTACTAGTTATAAATTCCACAACAGCCCATTACCAGAAGCTTGGCCGATGACTAACCGAGAGAAGATGAAAGATGTTTGTATTCAGCATTGTTGGGATACGTATGGAAAACTTATGGATATCAAAGGTTTGAAACCACGATATACATACAGGTATGTATGTACACACATTGTATATTCTAGCACTAGGGAATGTAATGGAAAATGTGCCTTTTAAAAATATTTTAGAACCCATGCCCTTTGATACTGGAATTTTTCCTCGTGTTACTAGGTGGGTGCATGATGGACATATTTTACAGCTGTTATAAATTACTACCAGGTGTATGTGATAAAGCAAACAATTGTTAAGTTCATAGAAACAGAATAGTTTATTTTACAAATATTAAAATCGAAATCGAAGGTTTTAGGATATTGCAGGTTTATTCTTGGAAATAAGAAGGTGATCTACATAGAACCTGTCAACACATTCTGAGAATGAGTAGTGAATAATAAAGTAAACGCCAGTGAAATAAAGCAACTTCTTTTCCAGGTCAAATTACTTTTTAAATCCAGTAAATCTTTTATTTCCAATTAGTAGCACCCTGATAAGCAAGGAAATGAATATAGATTTGAAAAATATCTGGAGACACCAGGCACTATAGGTTTGCAGCTGCAATATCATTCATTTAAAGCTAGAAAATCATTGTATTGGCTGTAGGTTTTTAAAGCTACAAAATCATTGTATCGGCTGTAAAACATCACTTGTGACAGCTTTATTTAAGATGGAAAATCTAGTAGTGGCCATAAAAAATCAATCTTGATAGCTTTTATAGCTACAAAATCACTCATGATAGTGTTTTTAAGATTCACTTCTGTTTATTTCTGTTTCTTCACTAATTGAGATCTCAACATTATTATCAAATACGTTACATTATCATTAATTTATGTACACAATGAATTAAAATTGGATAGTAAAAGGTCACCATGATCATTTGTCTGCAAAAATATATAAGTTGATCATATCAACTATATTTTATCACATTTACTGATCAGATATATTAATATGATTGACTTTTATCTTTGATGCATTAATTTAACCAATGTATATGTTGCCTCCAATTATTTGCTGAATATGTTGAATATTCAGGTAACCTTTAGCCACGAATTATAGATGGTCCCTTATGCATATATGTGTATAAAAATGATGCTCAAGTTTTGCATAATCTTCCTGCTGGTAATGTTTATGACCAGAAAGCTTTTCTTTATTTGTATGGACCTCTTTACTTCAGAATATGTGTTCTTGGGCGTAGAGATAGAACTGGTCAGCGCTTGACATTTGGACATATACAATTCACAATGCCTGGACAACCATCTCGACCTAGCTTACGAGTTGATCGCCTTGGAGATAGAGAAGTATGTTTATACTATATTTTTTCTCATCATTGGGTCAAACAAATACATTTCCTTCTGCATGCATGGTAATACATTTGCCAAAATCTTTGAGAATCTACCTGGATTTGCAATGTAACAACCTTGTGAGAATCTGTTAAAATCCCTATATATCTGCTAAAATAATCTAATATTATCTATATCTCTAATATTATATAATATAATTAATTATGTAAACACAATTAAGAGATATAATTATAACTAGTACAGAATTCCTACTGTGTAAATGAAATTGTTTGCTGTATTGAAATAAATGAATTCCTGGCTATATATTTTCATATTTATTACCAGGATGCATATTATTCTTGAATATATGTGCCATTCCTTTTGAAACAAAACTTTATTTAAGTGTCACCCTCAAACTAGTTACATAAACATTTTGTAACTAAACTGAATAAAATGCAACAAAATGAATGCAATGAATTTTTTCTTACGATTCTGATTGAATGAGATCCATTCCAGCAAATTTTAATTTAGGAATAATGACCAAGTTACACGAGAACCTGTTCATGTTTTGTAAATGTTACCATTTAAACATTTATGAAGAACCTTAGTCTTATCAGCTTTTAGTAAATTTATTTTACCATATGTTTCCAATAATTAACCTCCTGGAAAAAGCAAAATAGGAAAGAAATGTCCAATGATTTGATTTGTTTCCAGGGGGACACTATGCATTAAAGAGTTAAAAATCCACTACTATAGTTGCAGATAAAATTACAGACAGGAATAATGGAGAATATTAAAAATGTTTGAGAGCTACAACAGATTTGTACATGTATTTTATTTATTTATTATGTATTAGGTTGCTTTATCATGGAAACCAGTAACAAGCTATGGTGATGCATTTTTATGTGGTTATCAGTTATGTCATAATGGTATACCATATGACCAATTGTTTACTCCTGATATCTTGCAAGCAACAATATCCGACCTTGAACCAGGTATGTAGTTTTAATGTACAATATGATAATAAACAAATAAATACCTTCGGAAAGAGCCATTCTTATGTCTTGATAATCATTTGCAACTATCTGAGCAAAACCATTGATTGGATGCAGAAGAAAAATACATTTAAATATCTACAATTTTTTTATACCAATTTGGTTTTAGTAATACATTCTGACAGTGTTTAGTTTCAGTGTGTGTCTATGTAAATTTGATAATTTATATAGCTACTGCTCCTCTTATGTACTTATAATAAAATAAATTTTCACTAACAATAATGATTGGTTTAACTTTAGGTTCAAGTAACAGTTTTACATTAGAGGCTGTAACAAAACATAGTATTGGCAATAGCCGTCCCTCACGTGCAGTCAAAGTAAAGTGCCCAAGGCAACCATCAAGAGTTAATGAAGTCTTTCAAATTGACACAGACCAAATTGGTGTTGTTTTGTTGACATGGAAAATCCCTGCAAAACCACAGGATGTCCAGACTGAATTAACGGACAACAATGAAGAGGATGCAACATTAATTAGAAGATATGAAAAAGTTACTCAAGGTATTTGTCATGTTTTTCACATTATGCCTGAAAGGAATTGTCAAACATTTCCACATTCAATATATATATACAAAATTACCAACATTTATTTTCGCTTTTGATATTTTTATTTGCATAAAGCTTCATCAATGGAAAGTTGACATGCAATTCTAATATGTTCTTAGTGTCTTGGAGTTTAATTTGTTTGTTGTTGGAAAATGCATACTTTGTGAAATTCACTTTGGTTTTCTGGAATCAATCATAAACATGGGAGTAGAAAGTAAACAAACAAATGATAACAACAGAGATTTCTGAAAATGATAACACAGAAAATTAGAATTTATCTTTTTTTTTTCAAATATGAATTCCTTGTAAAATATTGTATCTATGTTAAAGCATTCATGGATATACAACAGGTATAAACATAATTTCATGTATGTGAGGAAATAATTTTATTGAAAGAAAGAATCTTCCTCTGCATAAACTCAAACTTTGTTTTGATCACGAGTATAGTCCTAAAAAGGTTTTCTCATTTCTGCATGGACTTTTTCAATCTATAAATACTTTTTGATGAGGAATTTGAACACAAAGAAAAGAAAATGTTAAGCAATTTCTAAATAGGTCTATTTTCTTATTAAAGAATAATTCATGATATTTACTACTGTAATAGTTTTAAAAATAATGGTGATTTGTCATACAGAAAACACTACATTTATGTTGTAACTTCCTAGACAGTATAATGTCTTCTGAGTTGTAAATGTTATTATTTCTGAAATAATTACAGTGGTGAATATGATCAATAAATTTGTTATTTAAGTTAAGTAATCAATATTTTGTGAAATGTGAACATAAATGGGTAGAAATGTTTTGATTTTATAATCTCAAGGTAAGAATGATATGGAATCTGACGATGATGGTTATGAAGAGGACAACATGGATGATTCTCCACGATCCTTAAAAATGAAAGACACAAGACCATCACCGATTGCTTGCTATCTAGTAACAGTGGATGGAGATTTGTATGGGCGATGTGCCCCAGATGGTAAGAATTTCTTTATATATATTCTGCTTATTATTTGCATGTTTGTTTGTTTGTTTGTTTGTTTGTTTTTCTTAATTTTATTATTGTTTTTTTTGCATAGCTAATGAGAAAGATTATATTGGATTTGAAATTGGGGAATGCAAAATTGGTCAAGAATATTCCATTAACGTTTGTTCGTATTGTGAACCGGAGCCATTTGAGAGTGATAATCATAGATTCACATGTGGTTGTTCAAGTGATCCTTCTCAATCAATCAGATGTGCTCCTGTCAGTCCACCAAAATCACCAAAACCATTGATAAAGTCTATTGGTGCGGATGGTATCGAGATTGCATGGGACCGGGCCAAGGAGTATGGTGCAGCATTACTATCGGTAAAAACTTAGGATTTTATTTTTTATTTTTTATTTTTTTATTGCTGCAACAATCTTTTAGAAAGTACTGCCTAGTTACACATTAACCCTATGATGCATAATCATACCACCTGGTTATATTAAAATTCCCACTGGAAACCTTTATAATTTTATGAGGAACCAGGGGGTCTTATCAGCTTTTACCAAATTTATTTTACATTATATTTCCA
>JANTOQ010385129.1:0-12053 GCA_027564595.1 Bythotiara depressa
CATACAGAAGTGAAAGCAGGTGTGCGCACGTGCAACATTCATTCTATTTAAATAACATTTAAATACCGGAAATATTTCTTCTTCTTTGAGTATACGTTTGTCGCACTCCGTCGTAGATTATTTTAGATCTTAGTTATTTATTTATCTTAGTCATGGTCCTAAACAACACTTCTTTCTTTTGGTCGTTCGTGAAACAATATCACGTGGAAACGAGTCTGTGAAATGATTGTGGGTTTAATGTATAATTAATAATAATGAGTGCAGCTACTTATATATTTTCTTAGAAGTGAACTGGAAGTGTTGATATTTCAGATCGCGATTTTTCATTTTTAGATAATTTTGCGGTCGCGATTATTAAAAAACAGATCGCGAATCGCGATTCGCGATCCCTTAATTCGCTCCCTGATGAAGATTTTATACAATTTATGGTCGACAGGAAAATTCACTAGTCAGACAGTTATTCGCCGAAAGTCACGATTTTTTTGATTTTTTTCTGTAATAAGTAGTTACACGTTATGCACACAAAAATCTAAAATTCAACGTACAAATTACACACAAATATAACTTGACCTCTGGTCAAGGGATCCTGTTTCAAATATCCCTTTGGAGAAAATTAGTCGCAAAGATTATTATTATTGCCTCGATTTTGGCATGTTGAGGATATTGGTTGCAAAATAGATGGGATCAACTTTCGCATTTCGTTAATCGTTTGAACATCACGAGACCGATTCATTCCACCAGCAAGATTTTATGTATGAATCTACTATTCTTTGGAGAGGAAGGTTGCTATTTCGACAATATATTAAAATGAAGAGAAATAAATATGGCGTGAAATTATTCAAGCTTTACTAATCTTCTGGTATCATACTGTGGTTAATTATCTACAGTGGAACACACCTTTTCTTGTCATGAAAAGCCTCGGCCAAACTGTCACAATTGTTTTGAGATTGGGGAGGATTATTTTGAGATTGATGGAGGATTATCTTACGAAAAGGATACAATGTGCCTGTAGATAACTATTACAATTCTGTGAAATTGATGGAAATTTTGTCACTCGATCTATGAGATCGTAAAAGCAATCCCAAGGAAGTAGTAAGCAAGAAACGCATGTGAAATAGATTGGAAAAGAAAGGGAATAATCGTGAGGATGATAAGCGTGATGTTCAATCAAACGCCAATAAACACCAAATTGAGATGATATCTGTAGTAAGCAGATGATAGCTGTAGTAAACAGACGCGTAAAGTGAAAATGAACCTAACATTATTAAAGATTACAACAATGAGAATGTCTTGTGTAGACATGTCGGATCAGATGCTATATTATTACCAGGAATGGGAAAATTTATACGATGGTATAAGAAGATTGGGTATCATTTTCTGGAAATATCTACAAAGCATTTTGCTTAACAAAGCAAATCCGTCTATGATGAAGAAGATTGGTAGATTTTCATGTTGAATTTGTGAAGGATTTGATTGGTGGTGCATCAATTGATCAGATGTCAAAGTCACCGGGAATCTTTCACTAGCCAAAATCAATTGCAAAATGTGTAAAGAAGAAACATCCAACTCTACAGTGTAGAGACATTTGTGTATTTACTGACCTCAAAAACCAGCTCTACATTAATTCGTGCCTCTGGATATTTAATACATATTAACCCTTAGAACCCGAAAGACGTATATATACATCTTTTTTTATCGTTTCATTACAGTACTAATATCTCTAGAACGAAAAGGAAACAGGGAATGGGGATCAGACTGTTGGAATCTACATTAAATTCTGCATCGGACAGTGCTGTTTTCATACCGTTAAAGGGCAAGCAGCGATCCATTGCCGCGAGACTAGTGAAAAATTTGCACTTTTTAAAAAACTGCTTCGGATTCTAAAGGTTAAGACTTTACATGGAATAGGTTTTTTGTAAATGTTTCCATAATTCAATTAAGTTAGAATTGGTTCTTATGTATTAGTTACTTCCTTCACATATGAAGCTCTCAGGGACTTCTGATTTGTTTTTTAGGCTGCAAGCACATACTCATGCCAGAAGCCCCACAAAAAAGCGTCATTACTGCTCGACATTCAACTGCATATGAAACACAACTTAGCATTCCAAAGATTATACTATAATTAAAATGTATCTGCTAGAAGAAACAAATTCGTATAGAAAACAAACCTTATTATCTCCAGTGATGACAATGACCCGGATACCAGCTTCATGGCACTGCTCAATGGAAGTCTTAACCTCTGCACGAGGAGGATCCAACATCCCAACAACTCCGACAAAAGTCATATTGCACTAAAGAATATATGCATGATTTAACATATGTCGTAGCTACATTTTTTGTGTGAGTGTGCAGAGTAAGCACTATCAGAATTATTATTATATCATCATACTACGATTCACCTTTAAACCAGTATTCCACTTAACTATCTAAAAATAACAAATGAAGCTACCTCTAGACTCTTAAGACATTATCGAAGCAACAGAATGAGATTGATTTGGTAGTCAAAAAGGAAAACTACACACCTCATATTTGATAAAGTTTTTGAATTCTGACAAATCCATTTCGTTAGGTGGTATAGGATTGTCGACTGTTGCAAATGCCAAGCACCGTAGTGTGTCTTTCCCTAGTGTAGAAAAACGAGATTAGATTTAAAATCAGTAATCATTTCATTTATTAGTTAGGCCCACTTTAAAGGTTGTTCGGATAACTACTTGTTAATAATTATTACAATCATTACAAAACATGTCGCACCTTCACATAAAATATCATCAGAAAGGGGAAAGGAGACATGAAATTATCACGTTTGTAATCTCCTCAATTCACCTGTCAGAGAAACCAAACTTGAGAAATGTCGATGTATGGTACAAAAAAACTCCAGATAACACTAAACACACCAAGATTTACATTACGGTATATAATATGAATTGCTGAGCTGGTGAGAAAGGTGATAAGGGATTATTGAATTGTGTAGTCACTATAACTGTACCTGTTCCGTATGCTGTAACCTGCTCCATAATGTAATTGCGAATATCTGAAGTAATGGGAACAGTTTGTTTTCCAACACGGACTGAAGTGCATCTTTCTAGTAAACCTTCAGGAGCTCCTTTCACAAAAAGTTTAGCGTTGGTATCTTGTGATCTTAAAGAACGTCCAGAGGGAGTACAGTAAACGCTCATCGATTTTCTATCTCTAGAAAACTCCATAGTGAATTCCTTAAAAAGGAAAATGTATCATCAGGACTGCTGTTCTTATTACATTAGATATACATTTCCACTGAATCATTAATATATATACACATATACATATACACATATACATATAACATACACATGGTATATGGAGACTAAGGAGTATGATTTTTTAAACAAATAAGAATATATCAACAAATTATTTTGAAATAAAATCTGTCACCCATACAGCTGTAATTGCTACACATTAACATAGTTGCAAATCACAGGTGCTCTCAATGGCAATGGTCAATGCAGACAAACCCAAACATTATTCTTACCTTTTTATAGTGTTCTCTTAAGGCATTGTTGCAAGCATGTGCACGGTCTATTTTGGAGTATTGATTCAAATCTGCTCCTGTAACATTCATCTTCTCAACGAGAACAATCAATGCCACCTCAGTTGATTCTCCCACTTTTTCATAAATATGTTTTGTCTAGACCAAGAAATTACAGCCACTAAGTAAACATGTTCATAAATATTATCATACATTTTTCATATGTGCAACATAAAGCAACTGAATAAACGCAATCTATTGAAAAACCTATGTTTCTACTGGTAAATATAGATGGTATTAAGTGCTAGAAAATAAGTGGTTAATTTCAGGATTATAGGACCAGTTATGCTGTCAATATACTTCAGTTGGGGAAACATACTTCCATAAAAAAGAATGTGTAGATGCGTGTAAAATATACTCACTGCATTGTAATCGATGCTGGAATCGTTACACAATGAACATATTGTAGCTAACTCTGTCACTGTGTCGTAATCTTGAATATTCACCTTCTTACCATTAACGGAGCTATAAAAAATCAAGATGTACTCAGCTTAATAAATACTCATTTACAAAATCGGCTGCCACGTGCCGTTGGCATTTTGCTATCAGATTATGTTATTGAGTATGGCATGTATAAAAGTATTTTACGTCACAGTGCATGCTCAGTGATATTTCCCGGGAAAAGCAAAAGTGGGATTTTCCTTCCACGTGGAAAAGAATAGTAAGTGGCTTTTAAACAAGACTCCAGCCAGCATTAAGTATATCAGTAATGTTTTAAAACAGCATTAAGTATTATCTGTGTTTTAAAGCAGCATTAAGTATATCTGTAATGTTTTAAAACAGCATTAAGTATATCTGTAATATTTTAAAACAGCATTAAGTATATTGTAATGTTTTAAAACAGCATTAAGTATATCTGTAATGTTTTAAAACAGCATTAAGGTGTACCTATCATGTTTTAAAACAGGCATTTTATATTCCTGCTCAGTTTCCCTTTGTGTGTCATAAAAAAAAGCAAGTGCTGTCCCCATATTATGACAAATGTTGTGGTTACTAGTTAATAATCTACCAGTTACCAAACTGTATTTATAGATAACATATCCTAACCTGAACCATATTAGGTTAGTAACCAGTAAGTGTTACCTTACCATAATAACGAAAGCATGTTCTGCATAATATGACCTCCCCTCATTGTAGTATCTCTTCGAAAAATATTCTATCACGTGCGAGGAGGTGTTTGAATTGAAACCAAACAATCCAAATGGTGAATTCAAACATGCAGAAAAAATATATATATTTCTTACATTTCTCCTGTTGGTTCATAAGTAGATCCGGTCACATCAAAATGAGTTAATGAAATCTTTGACTCAGAGGCATCTTCAACAATGAAAAACTATAACAAAAAAACAAAAAAAAACGATGCTTAAATGATCACAGCTATGAATATATTGATAACAGAAACTGCTAATTAGAAAAAATTTACTATAAACGCTTGAGTATAAGTCGCCCCCGAGTACAAGTCGCACCCCTATTTTTTGTCACAAAAAAGTTTCAAAAATGGTTGGTACCGAATATAAGTCACACCCCCATTTCCAGGACAAAGTTAAGAAAAGTTTCAGCTCAAGTATTTGTTAATTTTAATGTCAGAAAACCAAAAAATAAAAATAAATACAAACTTATGTTTTATGTCTTTTCACAATTTTCTAAATGTCATTTCAATCAGACTCGTCATCCTCAAATTCCACAGAATTAGACATGAATTGAAAATATGAAGTTGCATTATAGTCTTTTGTCTTTCAATTGCCGTGTTATATATGCAAATCTTGCAGGTACAGATTTTTTTTTTAAATATCAATTTTTGGTTGCAAGTATAACTCGCACCCCTAATTTTAAGACCATTTTTGTGGTCCAAAAAGTGCTACTAATACTTAAACGTTTACGGTAGTTCTTTCAGGATTAGTTATCAAATACATTCCATAGAGAGATGACTATACTTTCTATCATTAACATTAAATGTAGTACAACTTGAAAGTACATTAATACAATACAAACAATGTCACACATTTTAAAAGATCATAACTAATAAACACAATTCTAAGTTTTCCTAACATACTTTTAAAAAGAACTAGACGTGTATATATTTTCAGATGGCATCCTCGTGAATAGCAATGGTGGTGCAATGAACTGAATACAAGTTTCAGTCATGCAGCCATTCCAAACATTCGTAGTACTATTTCCATTGAGATCGGGATCTCACTACAAATGAAAATTCTTACTTTATTTACAGACATCTGATTTGTAGTGAGGGTGCCAGTTTTGTCTGAGCAGATGACTGAGGTACAACCTAGGGTTTCCACTGATGGTAATGATCTAACAATAGCATTTTTCTTTGCCATTCTATGTGTACCTGAAATAAAAATATACATGGTATAAAATGAGACAATTGTAACAATTGTTTATATATCAAAACATATACTACCTTCATATCTTATACATATACAGTAGATTTATTTATGTTCACAGTAAAAAACCACTTTATGTAGCTAGGCACACAAATGCCTTAACTGATGAAAATATAATAACCTCACCTCCCTAACATTTGATATTTAAACATGCTACTGACAAGTGTTGAAATGATATTCAAAGATAATCCAGTACATATACTTACCAAGAGCTAGACATGTTGTGATAACAGCTGGAAGTCCTTCAGGGATGGCAGCAACTGCAAGAGCTACAGCAATCTTGAAGTAGTAGATGGCACCCTGCAAACAGAAAATATGGTCATTTAAAACTAATACATGTAGCTCATCTTCATAAAATTTACAACTGCATACATTACAACATACAGATATAAACAGCAGTCCTTGACAGGAGTAAATTGCAGGAGCTTTCTGAATAGAGCTAGCTAAGCCTCCAAGGAGCTCGACATGGAGCTTGTAAAAACGAAGCTAAGAGAAATGCTAGCCAGCTGCAGATGCGTAAGCTGTCTCCAGTACAACGCTTATAATAGCCTGCATACAGACCCTCTTATTCCAACAGCTCCTACGATCGGAGCATCTGTAGGTTACACTTATAAATCTTTCCGAGTTGTTTTTAGAACACCACGATGGAAACAGGAAGTACTAAGCCTGATGGCTCCTTCGCATAATTGAATACGCATGCTTGAAGCATCCGAATGTACTGGCAGTAAACAACTTGGAAAATTTTACAGAGGCTGAGAGAAAAAGGGCCTGAAATAAAGGTTGCCAAGACAGGCTTGACTGTGCGATATAAATTAAATATATACTATGCTTTTTAATGTACTGTTTTTTACGAAAAAATAAAGTTAAAGTTACAAAAGGGCACCCTTGCAAAAAACATTTGTTGTTATTCACATGCGGAGTCAAAGGGGCCGAGTCGAATTATACTTGTCTGATAAGGTGTAAAGAAAAGTGCTACAACTTATACAGAGCTGAGGTGCACGATTATTTGAGCTCCTTAGTACAGTTTACGCGCTCGTTACGAGTGCAGGTGCGATCGAGCTCCTTTCCCACCGAGGACTGGACCAACTAATATTTCTTCACTTTCATGAAATAAATAATCAGTGATAATGATGAACAATAATTTTATCGTTATTTGCTGATAGCTTTTATCCTCTTTTTACCTTCCCTTATAGTACTACTCCAGGGAGTAATATCTACTTTTTCAAAAACCTTCAAAATAATATAACTCTCCCAACCCACCCTGCAGATTAGATTTGCTGTACCGGCTGTAAGTATCAATATGTTTGTGAAACAAATGAGACTACTGCAAACAAAGATGCTTGTGTTACAACATGGAATATGGAACATGCAGCCAACTAGCTGTTCACAAGCTATATTGAATCAATGATGCTATTGCAGAGAAAAATTAACTTACTTTGATCCATGATCCACCATGAACTGGATCATTAAAATGTCCAATATTAATTGCCCATACAGCTATACATATCAAAGTAATAACCTGCAAGAAGAACACAATGACATGGTACATTATGTTTATGTGTTTGCAATAAGAAACTGATTTGAAACAAAATCCCATCTTTTACTGCTATAACACTATAAAATTATATATACATATATATTGGATTTAGGAATTAATAAAAATTATATAGTCAAGTGGGGTAAAAAAAACACTTTTGTCCAAGTTTGTGTCTTGAGGTTTCTATATGAAGAGAATGAACACTTTTATAGATTGTCACAGGTAGTAAGTTTTAACAAGCTGGTTAATATCTCATTTCTGAAATATTTAGTTAGTAATTTCACATAAACAGTGTTTTTTTACCCCATCGAATGGGGTAAATAAAAACACTACCAGGGCAATAAAAACATTGTCTTTGATTTCTTTATTTTTATCCTAGAAGATATTTTCTTTTGCACCATCATTATTTTTTTAATGTCACTGAAATATTCTAATCTCTAATAGACAGGAGTAAAAAGAAACAAACGTTTTTACTCAGAATGCAATATTCGGATGTAAATGCAAATACAATTGAGGAATGTCCATGTGCAGGACACACTCAAAAGCTTTTGATACCATTATGAATGTTCTGTTATGTGAAGTTGAATGATGCAACATTGGCTACACCAGGTTCGGATACAAAGATGGGAAGTTATCACATTACTCTTCCACCAAAACAGTTCTTCAAAATGTTTTGGTATTGATCTGATCCGGGTTGGACGAGTGGGAGTAGGTCCCGGAGTAATTTCAATCTGACATTTTTTAGCATGATATCCTCTTCGAAAATAGGTGGAGTCGACTCTGCATGATTCTCAAGTTGTAAGTTATTTTTTGTGTTGTAGGTAAATTTACCTGGTGTTGCTGGAGCAATGTTGGATTTTGAGTGGGGATAGTTGAGGGAAATGTGTTTTTTCTTTGTTTCTATTCATTATCTGGTCCACACGTCTTCAAACAACTCCTCCTTCCACGGCTAAATTGAACGATCTTTGATCCAGTTCACTTCTTCCCCACTGTAGTTTCGTGCTATTTCTGGTTCTCCAATTTCAAAATTTATAATGTTCTTTGAGTTTCTGTTGACAATCATGTGTTCATTCCATGTTTTTAAGGCAATGTTTGGTTTCAGGGAAACCAAGTAAGTTTTGATTTGCTGTGTTTCAGCATTTCTGCAGGACTCACTCTAGTTGCCTATATGGAGTGTTGCAATAAGCAAAGAAGAATCAGTTTACTGGAGTTTCAAGGGAATCAGTTTTGTTTTCTGGCATTTTTTTCAATGTTTTCTTGAAGGTTTGTTGAACCTTTCAACTTTCAGCAGCTCCATTTGTTGAAGGGTGATAAGGTGTATACCAATAACGTTTAGTAACATTGGCAAAATCATCACTGGTAAAACAGCTGCCATTGTCACTGACTATGATTTCTGGGATATCTGTCATGTACCGCAAAGGAGCATCTGAGTTTCTCAGTGGTGTTTCATGTCATTATTGTATTGATGGGGTCTATCCATTTTGTATATGAATCGATTATGATTAGCAACATTTTCCCCAGGAATGGCCCAGCATAATCAATGTATAAAGAAATCCATGGTGTATTATGTTCTGGTGGTATAGACAGAGGTCACAGAACTTTACTTGTTTCTCAATGGCTAAATTCATGAAAGGCTACCAGCAATAACAATGAGCCAGGGCTTTCATTTGGGAAGCCCCTGGATGGAATTGATGTAGCTCTTCTAAGACCTGTTTTTGTAGAACTTCTGGGATTTTACCACTTGGTTTCCCCATAATACACAACCATCTTCAACACCCAATTCGTTTGATTGGACAGTAAAAGGTTGAATTCAGGAGAGACGTTGAATTCATCTGGCCAACCATTGAGAATGAAATCTAGAACTCTTCCTTAAACAATCATGCCTGGTTTGCAATTTGATTTCAGATGTGACCGTTGCAGGACATAACTCCATCATGAATATTTCATTATAATATATTAATTCAGTAGTAGTAAATGACTCATGCAATCAGCATTTGTGTGGTTTGTTCCTGTACAACGGTGCAGCTCATAATTGTATTATTTGTGGGATTGGAGACGACTCACCAAATAACCCAAGGAATGGTCTGTGGTCCGAGATAATGGTGAAATGGTGTCCAAAAAGTTACTGGTGAAATAACACTGTTCATTCGCAAGACCCTCCTTTTCGATTTGAGAGTAATTTCATTCTGCATCTGATAGAGACCAAGATGTGTAGGCTATAGGTTGTTCTGATTCATCTGACATTAAATGTACCAGTACCCCATCAACACCATATGGAAAAGCATCACACAATAGCAGAATAGATTTTTCTAGATCATAATGCACTAGTAGCTGAGAGGAGGTCAAACGTGTCTTGGCTTTGTCAAATGCCTTCTGTTGAGTTTTCCCCTATTTCCATGTACTGTCTTTCTGTAGCAGCATATGTAATGCCTCGTGAGTGGTTTCCATATATCTGGTAAGTGTTGATAATAATTCAGTATTGGCTCCAAGATTTTCTTTTCTTGGTTTCTGGTGAAACACCTTAACTGTTTATTTTAAACCAACAAGGTAAATGACTTCACACTCCATGAAGGTACATTTGTTTTCCTTTCCATGCAAACCATTTTCAGAGATGATCTTTAAAACCTCTGCCAAATTTGATAAGTGTTCTGGGTCATTTTGTTTGGATATCAAGATGTTGTCAACTATACCTGTTGTGAATGGTATGTGGCTCATTCATTACATTTAGTGAGGTAAAACAGAACACTGTTATTTTTTACCCTAAAAGCTTTCTTTTTGCGGAGCAAGAAATTTCTTTTTGCAGGGCAAAAAAGTTTCTTTAAACATTTTTAACCCTGATGTATAGGCTACATATTTTTGTAAAAATGATAAGTATGTATATAATATTGAACACAAAAGAGGAATGTTGGTGCATATTGGTGGTAACTTAATTTGGCTATTTTTTCAAAATAATTTTATTTATTTTAAATATAGAAGAAAATACTTGGAAATTATAAACCATTTTTAAGATGTAGAAAAATGCGATTTTTTACCTCAAGTAGGTCTGTGCTTTTTTTACCCCACTTGACTATAATATACACAATGGAAGAAATTATAATACAGTAGATGGTGAGTTGCCTAGAAAAACATCACTGTTGTTCATTAACATATATTGGTACAACCTCATCTGCAGGGCTTCTTTTCCTTTTTTTATTTGAGGATAGCTGAAGAAGAAGACCCTGGCACAGGCTGCTTAAAAAACCAGGATTTCAGGATTTTTTAATTTATGAGCAGTTAATGTCTTTGTTTTACGCTCAATCAAGTTTTCTCAATTAAATATCCAAGGATACACAACAAACACAGCTGTACATTTCCGTAAAACTTGAAATGGCTAGCTAGCTGTATAAAACAATGATGCTGCTTTAGTTACAGAAAGAATTATTATTATTATCGTATTACAATCATGGAATATCAATACATAAAGGTATTTAGAAAGCTTATGCCTTAGATGCTATGGATGTAACAGGGTTTTATTTTTAAAGCCACAACACAGGTGTAGCTAGCTAAAGACTTTCAAGAGATTCAATATTGTTATTTTTTAACCAACTGGTTTGGCAAATCACTTATTTCCCAACTCCAGATTTTTTATCATCACAATCATCCAATAATATTGTGCTAGTAATATATAAGGATTGAACTGCTAAGGAACAAGTCAGAACTTTAGAGACAAGCTAGCTAGCTAGATGAGTTTTATATCTTAACCCTATTAGGCCTGGGCTTTCTGGGGCTCCGAAATCCTCATTATCTTCCAGACTATATATGGACATATAACCAAATTTGGTACATACATACCCCTAGCCTTCCTTTATCATTTGAAACTAAAAATTTCAGTATTACCAATATTCTCAAAGTTGCTAGTATATATACTTTATAACAGAACTTAAGAATATTTGGATAAAAACAAGCTTCTTTATGACCAACAGTTTGGCTTTCAAAACAACAACTCTACTGAGCATGCAATACTTAATTTAGTCAATAACATTACTGATTCTTTCGATAAGAAAAAATTGATCTTATGAATTTTTATTGATCTCTCAAAAGCATTTGATATTGTACATCATAAAATTCTTTTTTAAAAATTAGAAAAATACAGCATCCGAGGTACTGCTTTAAAATGGTATCAAAATTATCTAACAAATAGAAAGCAATGTGTTACAATAGATCAATCAGATCATACACCATTTCTCGATATATCATGTGGGGTTCCTCAAGGCTCAATACTTGGCCCGCTTTTATTTTTAATATATGTAAATGACTTATCACTAGCGTCACCGATTCTTTCAACAATAATGTTTGCTGACGACACAAACCTTTTTTACTCATCGTCATCTGTAGAGGATCTTTTTGAAACTGTCAATAATGAACTCAAACAAGTTAATGAATGGTTTAAATCTAACAAATTGTCCTTAAATGTCAAGAAAACAAAATACACCCTTTTTCATTCTTCCCATCAAAAGAAACTTATACCGGCAGATCTTCCTTCTCTTCATATTGAATATAATGAAATTAA
>JANTOQ010385351.1:4160-21586 GCA_027564595.1 Bythotiara depressa
GAAAATAAAATGAAAATTGAAGTTGGTAAAAGTTGATAAGTCCCCCTGAGGGTTACTATTTGGAAATTTACAATTTGTATCTAAGTGTTACATGTGGATGCCAAAAATATTTCTTATATTTCTTATATATTTGTTCACATAAATTTGCAAACTTCCGATCACTTGTACGTACAATGAACTAAAAACTGACTTACAATGACACGCTAAATGTCATTAAATTATTGATTGTGCGTACGCCAAAGTATTAATAATTGTCAAATCTCAGCTTTCATTTTTTTTTCATATTTTCATATAGTTTTATCATTTTGTACACAAGCTTATAAGTAAAAAACGGTTGAACAATAATAAAAGATGGAGTGTTTTGTACATAAAAGGTTTGAGAGTTCGATGCTTTTAAAATATCACTTATGGTTTTATAAATACGACCTCGCCACAATCTTAGTCAAACATTTTAGTAATTACGTCATTTATGTTTTGCTTCTTTTCTCTCATACGTGATAAAAAAAATCAAGAACTATAGTGGTTGTCAGGTGTATATTTTGTAGGAACGCAAATACAGATGTTTTCTTAAGAAAAACCTCGAAAATCCAGTACGTTTATTGTTTAATGACGTCACAACGTATACAAATGGACCAATTAGGTAGCTCGTGTGTCCCAATGTGTAACTGTGGTGTACAACACCGGTACTTCATTACCAAATTACCTAAGATTCGTACGTCTTAAATTATTGGTAAACTGAAAAACTCGGAAGTTCTTTATATCAGTTATTCTCTCAAACATCACTTTTGTTGAACTTCTTTTGGTTGATTAGTACATATATTTATATCTATAATTGCAGGTCATAAGGAGTTGTCTGGTTGATTATATATTATATATTGTATATTGCATATTGTATATAATATATAATATATAATATATGCAATGCATATGTAACACACAAAAAACTGGTATAGATCTTTATGGTCTAAACTTCAAACCGCAGGGTCCTGTTTCTAAACAACTCAGCATTCTTGACGATTAAAAATAAAGTTTACGTTTGTGGAGACGAAATATAATACCAAGTGTCGCTGTACATATTTGTTTGTATTGTTTATTTTGTTTGTTTTGGTATTTAAGTTTGTTTGTTTATTTTTACTATTGATTTAGAATGTGCCTCTTGAGAGAGGACTAAGAGTGACAGTTACACCAGTAATGTTGGATGATTATATTAATTTCTCTCGGTGGTGTTTTATATACCGGAAGCGTGATTTATGAACCTCGCATTTCCACGAATTTATAAACTATCTTCGTTTTTATTGCTCCATCAATGCATATGCAACACACACAAAAACTGGTATAGATTTTTATGGTCTAAACTTCAAACTGCAGGGTCCTGTACGCATTTCTGACCATTAGCAATAACGTTTACATTTGTGGAGATGAAATACAAATTCATAAACCTATCTTCAAATACACTCAGTCCTGGATTTTTAAGAAGTTGAACAAACAAAATACGAATTAATGTTGAAAAGAATTACACTCTTCATCGTAGAAATTTTGTTTCTTTTGTTTTACTCTTCCCAGTCCTCTTCTCGTGTTTTTATTTAACTCTGCCGAATGACAACAAGCGTGAAAATAATGTTTAACAACCACAATATAAATCCAACCTCATGTAAAGAGACATAGTGTAAGTGTACGCAGAGTGCACCGCGGTATATATGTTCTGTGATGGGCATCACAAAATAACTTAACCCGCTTGAAATTTGTATACAAATAATTTCAGAATGGCGGGAAATTTGTGACAACGCCATATTTTGTATTTATATAAAGGTTCTTATTTTTTCACGCAGGAAACCAATCTAGCAACCCAGTGGGCACACCATGGTCAAACGACATCTTTTCAACGTCGAATAAACGTTACAGACGTCGATCTAAGGTTGTTTCAACGTCGTGTGACCATGATGTGCCCACTGGCAATACTGGTGATAAGAACGAACTTAACCTTTCAATGCTTGAGTATACCTCCTGTCTATTGTAAATTTATCATTGAAAACCTTTATATTTTATGAAGAATCAGGGGGTCTTATCAGCTTCTATACAACCTTTGTTTTCCCTTTTATATCTAAAATTCAACCCCCTGGAAAAAGCAAAATAACAAAGGAACGGCTATTGATTGATTGATTGATTGATTGATTGATTGATTGGCTCCATTTCCGTGGACGACAGACATTATAGGGTTAATCAACCGCGCGAGAGAGCACCGAAGCCATTGTGGCTTTGTCACGCCGAATTGACAATGTGAGGATTGGTCTTTAGGGAGATTTACGACGACGCTAAACTTACAGGTCAGTGAAGGACATAAAGGCGATAAATAATACAGATCCCCATTAGACACCTACACCCATTCTTGAGAAGTCCAAGCGTAAGAGACTAAACAGGGATGTAGCCTAAAACCAATTCCAGGAGGTAGCAACCTTAAGCATATAAAAACAACAACAACAAGCAAGTAACGGTTACTAAACCGTCATCTAAACTATTTCATATATGTTACTGTAGATTCTTGTAGACCGCAAAACACCAACATCGAATCACGTGATAAGGTTACGTATGTGAAAAGCGGTCACACCATATTTTATATTGTACCTTGTGTGCTCTGTATCTCTTTAAAAAAGCATCCCCGGAAGGAGTCACAGAATATGGGTTTGAATTTCTCTCTCTTAAATATTCGGGATATTTATATAACTAACCCTGTACTACTTTTTATCTTTCCCCCACGTAGCTTAGGCGGAGAAAGAAATTTATCTCAGAAAGAAATTTATTGGTGTGCATGTTTCTTTAATCTATCTTGATAAGTGCACAAGCAAGTGTTAATCAAGACATGGCACAATAGACTTCTCAAGAATCAACGATGCTTCATCTTTTGTTTTTTAGGATTGCGTTTGACTTCTTACCAGACCGTTTCCCACTTGATGTTATAAAGCGATGGAGAATATAATTATTGAATGTTAGCTAAGGGGATTATCGCCAAACTATCACATCTCCCTTCACTTCAAATCAGTTAACCGGCTGGTGAAATTCTGATCAACACGGGTTCGAGTCCAACATTACTTTCTGAAGCCACTCCACTTCTCCAATGTCTACTCGTCTTCCCATGCTTCCGAGGTCGTTAAATGAATACAAAACATAGTTTGGGTAATAATAAACCGCATTGCGGCAGGGAAGAAGAACCACTATATAATGCGGAGTCCATAAGCAATATTATAAAATATATAGTTAACTTGTTTTCAACAGTCACCAGAACACCTCTTTTATAAGCGCTCTTGGATTGAGAAGGACAATGCGTGACACGTATTGACGTAAGTATTAAATACATTCTCATTTGCGTAAAATATTTGTGAATTTTAATATCTTCTATGTCATTTCTAGTATCATTGAGTGTCAAACTTTCACGCCATTCTCTCTCCTTCGCTGTTTATAAATTTCCAACAATTTTCTTTCGTACTCTTTTAATATGAATAACTTACATCGTTTGAGGCACACATAAAATAGGGCTGTTCTGCTAACGCCAATCTCTAGGCAACATACTAACGCCAATCTCTAGTCAACATTTTGTTGCTCCCGAAAATAGTTACTACTAAGCACGCGCAGTGACGTAAAATATATGATTGTATGTTAAAGCACGTGTGTCAGTAACGTTTTCCAGGAATCGGTTCACTCATTAATACTAAACCCCCTGCTTATTGTAAAAGACTTATTAGAAATCTAATTTATGAAAAGGTTGTTTTATCACTCTTAACCAACTGTAGTTTTCCAAACTTTACCCCCTGGAAAACACAAAACTGCAAAGAAATGAGCAATGATTTAATTTACTTCAGGGGACACCGTCACCAAATAATACGATTTGTTCAAACTTTTTTTCAAATCGCGTGGTCGATTTTATTTTAAAACTGCGGGGGAAACGTGATAAATTATCAAGTGGAAAACAAGCGTGATGAGTATGCTGAAAAAAGGAGCATCTACGATGGGGAACAAATATAAAAAAATATAAAAAGACAGAAAAGTGTGAAGGCACGATAATTGAATCAACTTATATCAACGTTTTCACACATTGTTAAACGACCATGAAATCATGAAGAAGGAATTATAAAGCTTAAACATCAAATCTGTTTGTCTAGAATCTTTAGTTGCCTTTTATTTCGTTAATTATTTCATTTTCTGTAAATTATTTGATACTTCCGCGATATGTGACGTAAAATAACTAAGAATGGAGTCACTATTTTATTCATTTTCTCAGCAATCTCGTACCCAGGACCTTTTCCCCTTTTTCCCCTTCCCACGGAAAAAAGGCCCTGGTTACAATATAGATCTCCTCAGGTTTTCAAAAGTTTCTTTCTTTCTTTTTGACACAAATATTAAAAATTTATTTTCTGTGCTGTTTTACGTCTTTCAGGGGGTTAATTATTAGAAATAAAAAGGAAAATGAAGTTAGGTAGGGTTTTAAGACCCCCTGATTGTTTTTATAATAGGTAGAATATATATTCAAGCTTACTCATGTAGAAACTGGGACATCGAGAAGCAACACTCAAGTCACCCTAAATGTAATAAAATGATTGTTTATACAATATGAAGGCAAATATAGTAAATCTCCTTATATGGTAAAAATAAATACTTGCTAAGTATATTATTAACTTATAGTTATTATGGAGTTGAGAAAAAAAGATCATACATTTCGTATTAACCACGCCCTGTATTTAGCTACAATGACTTCATGAAATATATCTTTAAAAAAGTTGTTTTTTTATGAAGCTATTGTTTATACTATTAGTGTAGATACATAATAAATATAAAATATATTGATAATGAAATTAATAATCATTGTAGATAGACACTAAATGATGTGAACCGCCTCTAATGTGGACACCACCACCACGTGAAAAAGAAGGGTTTATTAGCTTGTTGCAAAATTCTTTTTCCCCTTCACATTTTCAGCAATTAACCCCCTGGAAAAACGTAAAATAACAAAGAAATTAATAACGATTTTATTATTTCCGGGGACATTATCCAGTAAAGGGCCAAAGGACTAAAAACTTTAAGAAGTATTTTCAGTGTGATAGGCAGACAGACACACTCTGAATATTTTAACATGCCTCAACAACAACATCAACAACAACAACAACTCTTTGTAGAGTATATACCATGTCCATAAAAAAAGTGTTTTAAGACTGAGAGAGTTATGTAATCGTACAACCTCGTTCCCAGATCACTTTCCCGACTTATCAGTGCCGTAGCAAAACTGTTTTGTGCATATATTTATACACGCATACTTATGTTTGCTCTTCCCCCAAATTAGCCCCCCCCCCCCCAGTAATGTTTTTGTGGCTATGGCTCTGCTTATCACTGTCATCAAGAGAAAAATCAATGGAGACCAGGTCCATTTATAGTATCGTTCTGCTTTATATCTTTGAAAGAGATCATATTTTGAGAATGAATAAAAATGCTGTGAGAGGCTTATAATCAATCTTCTTATATTATTTAAATATTGCTACGTCAAGAAACGTCAAAACAATTTTGATGATGTACACGTTGTTTGTTTTATAAGAAATACGTTTACAAGGAACTGAGACTCAAATTTGCCAAAACAATATGCAACTGCTGTGGTTCAAATTCCAAATTCATATACAAGAAAAATTTAAGAAACAAGTTATTTTTCTAAAAATTTAAATAAGATTTCCTTAAGATTTCTAAAATAAGATATGCAGCACATCTCAAATGAGATATAAATTCAAAAGAACTTCAAAGCATTATTCCTATATTCGAAAGAAACTTTAGATTGCGTCAGGAAAATTTCAAGACTTTCACTTTATAAACAGCTACAAAATAAGGCACCGGACAAGGAACTTTCCCTCAGATCATTTTTATATAAAAAACTTGTATTGGAAATGTAATGTTAAATAAATTTGGTAAAAGCTGATAAGACCCCCTGATTCCTCATAAAATTATAAAGTTTTCTAAAGGGAAGATTCATATAACTAGGGGGTATAAAAACAATTTCGTTTCATTTTTACTTTCCTTTCGTTACAATTGTAAACACTGTCTCAGCACGATACTAAAATAAAATGTATAACCCCTAAATTTAGTAAATCCAACGCTGAAAACTCTTTCAGTGAGCATAAAATACGTGAGCATAAACCTAAACCACTAAACGTAATCATTATATATTCCGTAATAAACTTGGTATAAGTAACCAGGACAGTACCTCGCTTAATATAAATTAACGAACGGCAGGAAGTTTCTGATTACGTAAAGAAAGTATCTAGAAATGCTTAACCTTTTGAGGAGAATTAAGCAGAGGTCATGCGAAGTAAAACAACGAGTTAATAAGTCTAATGATAGATTATCAGAAGGAATTATTTTTTTATTTCTTTGTTAAATCCTATGAGTTTTAAAAATACATTTCAACCCCCTGTGCAAAAGGAAAGTGTGGTTTAGATTTTAGAAAATATTTACACAAATTTCTTTATGATGGTAACACCGATATCAATATGTAGAAAAATCTCATGTTTTAGCCTCGTATTCATGTTAACGTGAAGCGTTGCATTCATTAATATACGTTTTTTGCTAGTCTGTTGATTGTTTTGACGTCTATAGACATCGTAGCGTATTAATCCGGTTTATCATACACTGAACAAGGTTAAGATGTTATTAATCCGGGGGATTTCGTTGAAATATGCCTTTTATCAACTATCAGTGTGGACATTTAAGTAGCACTTAAATAAATAAACAAATATACAAAATGTCATGAATGGATAAAAGATTTCACGCTCTTTAAGTCCTCTCAGTCGAATAAATAAATAATTCACTTACGTAAACAAATAAATAAAAATTTTAACAGGAAAACAAACAAACCGTTTTATATATGTTGTTTTAATCATTCACCTTTTTCCTGAACGAAGTACTCTTCAGTGGGCAAACGTTGTTCAAAGAACGAAAAGAATCGAAGTGTTATTAAACAATTTTAGCCTCTTTTGAAACAAACGTTTTGTTTAGTTTAAGAGAATTTTAAATATAATTACCTCAAAATGTTTGCGTAACAGGAACTGCACGCCACAGTACCGCGTTGTTGTTGTTTATATTAAAAAGTAGTTTTTATAAAGTCATCTGTATACAACAATCTCCTTCTGTAGACCAACTGTAGTCGTTCTTTAAGAAGATTATGATCTACTGTGTGCGCCATCGAAAGAAATAAGTTTCATTGCCATCCACATGGATTTTGTGGAGAGGTTTTCTAGACATAATTTCGGCCTGTAATTCTTGAACTTTTGGCACTTTTTCTTTCAGACACCCAATACACAAATATGTGCCGATGTCCTTATTTCACTGACCTATTTAGTTTATGAGTAAAACAGATCACAAAGTGAATTATGAAGCTAATGCTCAGAGCCCTTATCCAACCACGCTGAATAACCACGGTCACTTCAGTATCAAAGTACCTACCACGATCACTTCAGTAATAAAGTACCTAAATCATTAAGTCTTAAGTCATTGGTAAACAGAAAAATGTTTGAATTCCGACTCTTTATTACATTGTTCACTTTCGAATCACTTGTGGGATACAAATTTGGACTTTTGGCGCCTTGTCCATAGGTGTTATTTCTAATGTTGCAGATATGTAGATATGTAGATAGGTAGATAGGTAGATAGATAGATAGGTAGATAGATAGGTAGGTAGATAGATAAATAAAATTATCTACGTTGTGTGATACAAATGTTTCCCCTGAACTCGATTGAATGATCATTTAAACTCGTGTCACAGGAAACCAGCATAAGTATACTGTAATGCTACTAAACCGCGGTTTTAGATTGCCTCCTCTTTATAATATATCATGATTATTTACAGCCTTATTACTTTTTTTATTACAAAATTATAATTTCATTAAGTAATTAATTTACTGACCTCATGCTAATCTCCAGACCACGTAACCTTGAGCTAATCTCCAGACCACGTAGCCTTGAGCCAGATGTTATTTTTTTATTATTTGCGCTGATTCTTTTTTCTTTACTATAATTTTCATGTTTTGTTATATAAACAGTGCTGTTCTTATTATTTTAGCGCATGTCGATGTTTCCTTAACTTTTCCTTTGAATAATAAACTACAGAACAGAATAAAACGATACAATATTTGTACCCCAGCAAGTAATTTAATCGGCTTCCGTTTATATGGAAAGGACTCGGATTAAAGAGAGTATAGGCATAAATCGCTGTTCGACGACGTAATAATTGTACGTAGTGGCAAAAAGAGATAAAATCTAGTACCAAATGAGGATGAGATTGTCGGTAAAAAATTGTCGGTGTTGATCTGATTTAAGTTATCAGTTTTTACATTGTAGATTTTCTCTCGTAAACACTTTATACACGACAGTCCCTAAGAATATACAGTTGACTACTTTCCATAACTTGAACCCGCAAGGGATGCATCCACAGTCCATTGTAGCTATCTTTGAGAAGGTTCACATATCGAAAAGGAAATATATATTATTTATCTTTTGATTTGTTTATTTGTTATTGTTATAAATATGTTAAATTACGTAAAATCTATAAATAGTTTTAGGGACTATGAAGTTAAAAACTGACGAGGTGTATTTTTATGGAAATTTTCAATAAAACATACATACCTGGTCAAAAGCTAAAATTTAAAAATACAGGTGTATACGACTAAAATTCCACAGCATTATGGGAACGGAGATTGTTGATAAAGGTAATAAAAAATTTAGGGTTGAAATAAAATAAAATAAAAACATTTAAAGAACAAAATTATAAATAAGAAAAAACAACTTCGTACCTGTTTTTCTTGCTTGTTCATAGAACTGAACAAAAAATTATTAAGTTGACTTGGTGTCATATTTAACCAATTATTCTGCAGCATAGTTGACGTCATATTAACACAAAAAAGCGTATCGCAAATCAAAGTATTCCAATATATATAAATATATAAACCTGTTTACACACAATAAAATGTGTCCGTTTTTTATAACTTCTAAAAATTTTATCGCTATTTTTATTTTCAGCTTTTACACGAAGAACTTTTTCTTGATCCTTCCAATATGTCTTAAATGCTGAGTGATGTGTATTATGCCATGAAGGTTTTATTATACTATTAAAAACCAATCTCGCTCTGCTCAAATAACATTAAAATCTTTTGTCTACGCAATAAAACAACAAACAAATTTTTTTTCTCCTTCTAACCACATCTACACTTGGAAATGAAATTGTTTTGATCCAATTCTCCCTTATTTATAAGTTACTTCTCTGTTTTCTTAGTAGAAATAATAATATTAAAAATTATAGTGTTCTCGTTGCGTTCGCTGTCAGGTTTAAATGTAGAGTTCTATTTGATTTAAGACGTTGTTCACAGTTTTCTCCAACCATGCGCTTGTTGTTTTTTGTTCGTTGTCTAGTTTAATATATCTGTGCTAGAGAATGCATGAAAAACAGACGCCTGCTGTGAGTTTAATTTAGAGGCGATATTTTTATGACACGGTCAGATGTGATAATTTTCCCACTATATTCAGGGGGTTTGATAAAGTAATTTGTTATTTTATTGTCTACTTAGTTGAATGATTGTCCATTTTTAGCAAGATTATCTAAGCTGTTCTTTCTTTTGCTCTCCTACGTAGAGTGTTTTTTATTTTCCATTCCTGCAGGAGTGTCTTACAGAAACGTTTTTTCGGAATGTATAAAACGAGGAATTTTAGATCTAGAGAGGAGAAAGTAAAGAGAATCTATCAGAGAATATAAAAAACTGAGGATAACAATGGATAGCCTCGTTCAAGATTTGACCCCATAATGCCTGGGGATATCATATATTTGTCGTATATCATAAAATGTCTTACACATGATAAACTGAGTACAAGATATATATACAAAATATTTACAATACATTTAATACATTTGTAAAAAGAATCGACGGGACTCAAAGAAGATTTGTTTTAGCCTGTTAGGAGCCAAAAGCGATCTTATCACAGAGCTCTTAGTGAGCGTGTTTTACGTGTTTTAATAATAATTGTAAATTATTGTAAATTTTCCAATAGGAAGCTTTATAATTTTATGAAACATCAGGGAGACCTATCTACTTTTATCAGGGAGATTTATTTACTTTTATCAACTTCATTTGTCCTTTTATTTCCAATTAGCAACACCCTGGAAAAAGCAAAACAGCAAAGAACGAAATATGGGCACCAGGGAACCATACGTTTTCAGCAAGATTTTGAACATTTTCCTTCATGAACAAAACGTGTTCCAGTTTTGTCATTTTCCAATGAAAATTTATCTTGAACAATCACATGGGCTGAATATATGTCCGCGAAAATTTTTCAATGAGTGAACTTAATAAGATCTTTGCAGGAGGGTTCATCTGTTGTACCCCTCCATAGAGTGTTTCTTCAACGAAAGTTTGTAAGGATATCGTTGACATGTCTGTCTTCAGGCGCAGAATAACCTCTCATTAAGTGTCAACATTCTATATGTCTGGGTTAATGACGTTAAAGAAATAATTTTTAAAAGTGGGCCATGACCTGAGATATAACCAGCCAATAAAATGTATGGTTTATTTTTGGACCAATCAAAATTGTGTACGGTTTGTTTTGGACCAATTAAAATTCTGTATGGTTTGTTTTGGACCAATCAATATTTAGTTTGTTTTGTTTTAGACCAATCAATATTGTGAATGGTGTTTTGGACCAATCAGAAGAACTTAAACATCTTTCCTAAAAATAATGTTTTATTTACTTATTTACTTATAAGCAATACCTGTAAGTGAAAGGCTTTCCATATAGAAGAACAAGATACATAAAGGTTAATTTGGATTTGAATAGCTACAACATTCTTTGCATACCAAATGGCGCTCTACAATCTTCTTGAATTTTATTCAACCAGTCCTTACAACCATATACGTCCATGGTACAACGATCAACCACATCCTAAAAAGGATTTATTTATTTACTTATTTATTTAGCAATTTCAGTCGAAATAAGTTCTCGCTCACTCATAATATAAAAAGTTATAGTTTACAAACTTTCTGACTGGATGTCATTTAAATTTAACACTTCCCAAATTGACGTTATAACCATGACAAATGACGTAACACGGATTTTTTCTCTAGCTTTATGAAAAAACGGATTTTAAATTCAGATTCTTCGCTCCAAAATATATCTAACCAATAAATATTTTAGAACCATACAGCAAGTATGTGGTGACTTTTTATAGCTATTTGAAAAATAAGGTTTTGCATCAGAACGAGGCGAAACATGACAATTTCGAATATAAGTAGGCTTTGGCCGTTGGAGGTGGCGTAGCCAAAACAATGTTCCCATTTACCGTAGGGATCTGAAATATTCCACACTGGTATAATTTTGGACGAGAAACACGAATCTGAAATCTGTTTTTCATAAAAACCAACGAAAATGTGTCGTTGAATTTGGAAAGTATCTATTCGTGGATTCCTGTTCAAAATAGCGAAAAACAACAAGTTTGTGAAATTTTTAATATAGTAGGATCAGAGAATGCAAAAAAATCTACCCAGATGAGCAGTTCTTTAACCCTTAGATGCAAAAGCATACCCCCTGGTTGAATTAAACCTCCCACTAGAAACCTTTATAATTTCATGAAGAAGTAGGGGGTCTTATCAACTTTATCTAATATATTTTACATTATTTTTAAGCTAAGTAGCAAAGATATGAACAATGATTTTATTCCTGGCGCTATTCGATACGATCACTATGTGTAAAGAAAATATTGAATGTCACCGTAGAACTCTTGCACTTTATCCTTATCACTTCCTCCTGATTGTTGATTGTTGTTTATAAGTCAAGGTTTTGGTTTTTGACTCAAGCAAAAGAAAGTTTACCCTTTAATGCACAGTGTCCCCTGAAATGGACAAATTAATTACAGATTTCTTTATTAGATACTCTTATAAACCCTGATTCTTCATAAAATTACATTGATTTTTAATAAAAAAATAAAAAAATAGACAATTTCCAGGAGGTATACTTATGCATTAAAGGGTTAAACGATCTAGTTCTTCTATTAGAAATCAGAAGGAAACAATTAATTCTTTTAAAACTTTCATACAATAATTTGTCTCGACAAGCTCAGGTGTCTGAGAGAAACCGTTAATACGCAATATTAATGATCGAGATTAAAAGATCGCTATTTTGACTTCTACTAGCGCTTTAGTTATTCTACCTTATCGGTAGACTAGAAAAAGTCGTTCTTTAATGGTCCGGTAACAGCGAGTGCGTAGCGGGGGACGCGCCTAATTTTTCCGCCGCGCGAGTGAAGGCGAGTAAAGAACGACGCTTGCTAGTCTACCTTATCGGTAAAAACTTTCACGGCAAAAAGTGACGACTTCTTGGATAGGTGACGAAAATTTTAGCCGATAAGGTTTTTTCAAATTTCTTTTCCTGCATATCTATTATTATTGCGAATAAAATATATTTCTTGATCTTTTCTTGAAAACACAATACCCATGAATTTTCTTTCTATTCTTTCTACTAATAAATATAGTCAAGGGTACGTGTTAAGGATATACTTAGAAAAAGGAATCTATAGATACAGAAGGAAAAACGGATTTTTTTCTGAACACCCCTTTATCATTTATAATAAAAAATAAGTATGAAAAATCGAGAAAACTTTATAGAAAATTATTCCTCAGAAGAAAGTGACGAATTTTTGGCTTGTCGATGAAACCTTTTTGCCAACGAAAATCCTTGGCGACAAAGTTTTTCCTAATAAGCTATATAATTTGTACGATCTGGAAAACACACAAGACAGCGAAATCAATATTCAATATAAATCCAAGTAAAGGAATGACAGATGACAGATACACTCCAGGAATGTGCAATTCAAGATTAAATCTGTTTTTATTTAGCCATAATCCCCCTCATTAAAATCTTTTATATCTGACTCAGGTCATAGTCATAAGTAATACAGCTTAAAAAGTAGAAATATTTTAACAATAAACAATGTCGCATACAAGATCATTGCAATTGTTATTATTAAAGTTATTGTTACTGAACAGTATTGTAACACTTTTCATGATGACCCTACGTTGAGTTCTACAAGAAGTGAATTTTTTATACAGGGCTTGTTAAATCCTGAAATTAATTTTTGTATAGGTGTTGGTAGGTAGAAATTGTCCATATTTCACTGACCTTATTTTATGACGTCGTCACAAAGACCACAAAGGGAGAAATTAGGAAGTTAGCAAGACCAGTCCTTATTTTACCCATGCTTGCTGAACAACCATGGTCACTTCAGTTACAAAGTACTTAAGATCCCCGCTCTTAAGCAGGGCACCCCGGTGCATGTTTTCTGTGGGAGCGGGGTGTTGTCAAGTGTGCTGGGGACAATTCCAGATTCGCTTTGTGTAGGATGAATTGTTTTTTTTGGGACGCTGTTCATAGGATTTTCAAATGTAAAACTTCATCTGCGCTGCTTACTTTTCCACTGCTGACTACACATACATTAAAAACGCTTCATGTTTTATTTGCTTTCTCAATTCATAGCTAAATGTTCCTATGATAACAAAAATGTATCAAATCCTAGCTAAATAAATGGTTGATAAGAAAATTTTTCGTTTTACAACGCATAAAACGGCCATAATCCGTATTGTTTTGGAAATGTTTTGTGCTAAAAAAATTTTTGCAGTAATTTTCACACACAAAAAACACTACTCTGAAAATTTCGATTAACCATCAATCCAGACTGAGAACTGATTCGAGTTTTTAATAAATATTGTAAGAGCTTATTGGAGACAGGGTTTATTTGAGACGTGTCTTAATCGAATATATACGGTAATCGATCTCAAATAAACGTTTGTTCTACCTGATTGGTTACTTAGTAATCACGTGGAATGCATGGATTTCATAGGGAGCAGGAAGAACATTTTATCCTATCATGTCCCCGGAAATCAATTAAACAATTAACAGTTTCCTTGCCATTTTGAATTTTAGTTGGCAAGGAAACGATTATTAGATTTATTATTATGACTTTATTAGTTTATGCTTTAAAAGTTAGACTCGAAATAATATGTCTTCTATTAGAGAAAATCATGATGCCTTGGCTACCTGAAAATAACTGCAGCTAAAGAACTACAAACATTTAAACACAGCTTATCAAAATTGACGTTGAAGGTGGACTTCAAATCAAATCACACTACCATTTATATTTCAGTAAAAGCATTATTAAGGCTGTAAACACATCAACCGAAGACCCAAATTTAGTTATCGTTGATTTTATTGTTTTTGCTGGAAGTAACGATAATGCTCGCTAATTACAAATTATTTTAAGCCTATATTTCACTTCGTGGCTTGTTTACATTTGTTGTCCCTAGATCCAGACCTCTTTTTTGAAAAAAATTATATCATACGCAGACTGAAATGCAGAATAAACTATTCATGCTTTCGAATCATGTCGCCAGTTGCATACAAATTTTATTTGAGGATACTGTATACATTCATCACACATTCCGTTGTAATGAAACAGCGGTGTGCTCATCTTAAAATCGTTATTTCAGAACTCCAAAACTATATTTTCACACAATCACACATCATACTCCAAAACTATATTTTCACACAATCACACATCATACTCCAAATCTATATTTTTACACAAGCACACATCATACTGGGCCACGTTTCAAAGTAATGGAGACGAATGATCTTCGCTTTCTAGCGGTTTTATCTGGAAATGTTATGCAATTGTTAATTGATTATAACCATCGTAGACGTTAAAAAGTTAATTGATTATAACCATCGTAGGCGTTAAAAAGTTAATTGATTATAACCATCGTAGGTGTTAAAAAGTTAAATCTTTAATGCAATCTTTGGTTAATTATTGGTTATTTTGCTTTTTACCAGGGGGTTAATTATTGAAAATGTAATGTGAAATAAACTTGGTAAAAGCTGATAAGACCCCCTGGTTCTTCAGAAAATATAAAGGTTTTCAATGAGAACTTTATTATAACCAGGAGGTATGCTTATGTATTAAAGGAATAATCTTATTCTTCTTCAAGTTTTCGAAGACTCTACACCAGAGAGTGGTTGAATGTGACACTTTGTGAACGATTGGCAACAAAGAATATTTTTATACGGTGAAGAATAACTGGATTAGGTGTTAGGCTGGTTCTAACCATGTACTTATGCAAGGCTGTGTATATACACATTCTAACTTTTACGGTGGTTTAAAATAAAAGTGTAATTGTGTAGATTTATTTTGAGCCTTATTAATTTACCTGGAAGTAATATAAGTTTTTAAAATGCAAAATGGCGTCAAGTAAGTGTTAACCTTTTAAGCTTTCTTAGATCCCCTGACTGCTTATTCTAATCATGTCTCGTTTATTAACTGGCAAAGGAAAAACATCTTCTGATTTCCATTTTGATTTAGTTTTTATAAAAGTTTAAATAAAATTATAATACTGACAAAGAAAACGTTTGAAATAAACTTAAAAGAAACATTTCTTTTATACGCCTGAATCATAAATAAAAATGATTCCAGGTTATTCGTCCTCGTTCTGCACTTATAACAGAACAGTTTTGTGTAGTATTTTACAAACACGATAAATTACTTGAAAATATTGTATAACTAGCTACATGGAGAAAACATTAAGTATAGCGAGGAGGTTTACTCGATTGAGAATGAGATGATGTCATGTTTATCAAGTAAACCAGACAGTTTGTTTTGCAATGGAAGCTAATCGGCAACGACGTAGTTAAACTTGCTAGCTACGTTTTTAAGATTGCTGAGCTGAGCAACACGAAACGGATATAAGTTTATTGTTAAAAGAGTGTAAATTGTCGTATGGTTTAATGTTTGAACCAACGTATTGCTCAAGACAGTTCCTTTCAAATTAGTTAACATTGACAAAGTTTCAGTGGATTTGTTAATTAAGAATGTTAGGTACTTACCGATTCACATGAATGACAACAGCTTTCTGATTGAAAAATTAAAAGTACGTTCTCTCAACTTTAAGAACACAGTTAACATTTTAAATCAAGTTTTTATTTATAATCAAATTTTTTTTTTTTCCGATCGCAAAGCAATATATTTGTTTGTTTATGTTTGTTTATATTTATATTTTAATATACTATTATATTTTAATATACTATTATATTTTACGAGATTTACCATGGCCTCGCGCTCACTTGAGAACGTTGAATTGGCTAATCTCAGCATTACGCATTCTCTATGCTGCCCTCTTGCAAAATATGTAATAAAACCTGATAACAGTTGGTTTGTATTAGTGATAGTTGGTTTGTATTAGTGATATATTTATACTACTATGTAAACACCAACTCTAAATAAAGTTCTCTAATTTAATCTAAAAAACACGTCTGATTCGTCATAAAAAACTTTTTTTTTATATATAACTAAGCACTCCCTTCAAGACGGATGTAGCGGCGAATCTAGCTAGTAAGAGCTTAAATTATCGAACAGCCGAGGTTCGATCGCGACTGGGGACGACAGTTTCACTTCGGAGTTGTCTCGTTGAGCGGACGTTCCTGTTTGATATACAGAGCCGATTAGAAACTTCCGTTACTCAAATGGGGGCACAGATAACAAATGGGGGCACAGATAACTGTACTTTAAGCACTGAAGAGGTAATGCTGGGTAAAATTTCATAAATAGTAATAAATAAATAGTAATAATAATAAAGTATTAAAGTATATGGTTTATAAGATAAAATTAATTTCCCTTCGCGAATTTATTTGCGTATCAAGGCTTCTTTTACCTATTCCTCTACTTTTCTCATGCTGTGAACGAAGTGTATAAATAACATGTAGAAACCAAATAAATGTTATATATCACTAGCACTTTGGAATGGTATAAAAAAATTTTTTCTAAAGATTTGGAGAACGAACGTATACTGTAAGCGTATACTGTAAATATCCTTAAGCATCCCTCCAATATCGGAGCATGACGGAAAAATATGTTATCCCCCATTTTCCCCCCTTTCCAAATTTAAATTTTTATTTCATATTTCAAATTTAGCTATGTTAATCCATTATAGCATAGTGCCCCCTGGAAGAAAATAATCTAAATATAATTTCTTTGTTGTTTTGAATTTTCCCGGGTGATAATTATTGGAAACATATAAGGTAAAATAAATTTGGTAAAAGATGATAAGTTCCCCGGGTTCCTCGTTTAATTATAAAGATTTTCTATAAGATGATAAATTTATTCAGGGGGTACAATCATGTATTAAAAGCGATAATGTCCCGATATTTGTTTTATTCCGATTGGGTTTGGACGCCTTTATTATAAGAACACATAGTGTTGTCTGTACATTCTGCGCATGTCTTAATAATTTTTCATTTATGTATTGTGTGTTTAATCAACACAGTCACCAAAATTATCTAATTGGTAAATCGCTTACAAATGAATATTATAT
>JANTOQ010385352.1:0-12053 GCA_027564595.1 Bythotiara depressa
TGTTGTAATTTTACAACAAAATAAAATAATTAAGATTTGTAAGTAAATAATTTATTACCTATTAAAGAAATACATTTAAAACATGTTTTAATGCCAGAAATCATCATTCTTGGCATTGAAAATCATTTTAACACAAGGAAAATTTTAACACAAGAAATATTTGCTCACAGGACATAAAAGCTTTAAAGAGCCAATTATTGAATCCATGAAAATAGTTGATCACACTTTATGGGATTATGCTGACCCAAGGCAGTTCATACCTGAAATCGAGTTCTTATACAATCATTACAAGATATTGCTAACATATCACCACTTCATTCTTGATAAGGCAAAAAGCGAATTTCGAGACCTGAAAAGATTAGCGCACATAAATTATTCAAATTTATAAATTTTTATATTCTTTACTGAGACACGTAGTAATTTTATCTTTTCCTTTAGCAGTTTATTGATAATAAGCTTAAAAAACTTCATTTATTCTTGCCCTTCCCTTCTCAAGCTCAGAAAGACGTATGATAGCAAACAATTTGATTTCATTGTGATAAACAATACTGAAAAATAAAATGCCTAGCAACTTCATTTCCATGATATCTTTCCTATTTGAAATTCAATTCAATTTCAGAAAGGAAAAAAGGCCCTGGGAATGAGGTTGTCTCTCAAGCAAGTAATTTCTGTTTAATTTGTTTATATTATTATTTTTCATTCTTTAGAAACAAATGCAACTTTTGGGTTCAAATCTTTCAATGCAATCATGAGATGTTCCCTCACATTCTGCTTGTCATTTTTTAGTACAGCTATGGTCATCAGCAACAGTAGAGCAAAGGTTTAGAGCCAAACAAGAGCTTCCATATCATAAATGGGTATTTCAAATGCAACCAGGACTTCACTTGGCCACTCTGGAAAAAATTGACAAGCTGTATGAATTGAAATTACGGAGGCTAGCTACATAAAATATACTCACTAACTAACTAATTCTATGGCTGCAGAAGCAATCTTCACTGTTACTCTACAGTACTGTTTCTTTTCATAGGCATGTTTCACACCAACAACCTACAGTTGCTTGTTCAAGCAACAAGGATTCCTTCATACCATTATCAGCTGTGGAGGTTATGGCTGCAAGTGCTGAAAACAACAATGCGTGGATTACCATAGACACTAACTCTGAGCAGGGAAGTAGTTCGAAAGTGGAAAGTGATGGCAAACATGATGATTAAATGATTTTCAAGACAAACACATTGTTGTTGTTTACATTATGAATTCCTTCTTAAAGCAATTTTTTTCCAGATACATTTAGGCATACTTAATTTTTGAGCTGAAAATTAACATTACCTAGCTATAATACGTTTTTACATTTGCTACCCTAATTGGAATTATAGCAAAATAATGTTATTTTTTAAATTATTAGCGTTTACCTACGATACAATAAAAGGGTAAAAGGAGACAAGTAAATGTTTAGCTTTTCAATCAGCAAGCATATAAAACTAAGTTTTCTTGCTTAAATCTCACTCATAGCCAATTTGCTTGCACAAATTTTAGTGTGTACTAATATTTGGCACACATTTACACCTTCTTTGTGTTAGTTCATGTTCAGAAATTCAAGTAATTTATTCAATTTTATTTTATTTTATTGTAAAGTTGTTTTTGTTTCCCACCCAGAATTGTCCTTTTCTTCACCTCCAGGAGAAAAAGCAGAGAAAAAGCAGATTTCTTCTATCTTACTATAAAGAGTAAGCATTCCTTTCACAATGTTAGGGTAAAATGTCTGTGGAAATAACCAGATATTTTATGATTCTATAAAGCTAGAATGAAACTGACGAATAATGTTCAAGTCAAGTTTAGATTTAATGAAGTCTCAATATAAAGTTTTGCGTGAAGCACAAGATATGATTAAGAGCTATGAAAATGTAAAGTTAATTTATGCAGATGTTAACTGTATATTTAAAGTATACCCCCTGTTCAGCCAAGAACAGTTCTTTTCATTGTGTGAGGAGCTAAAAATAATATTAGATAGGCTTTCGTATTTTAACGTTGCACACGTGGTGCTATTGACTTCTGATTGCTCGCTAAATAATTTTAAAATTTTAATATCTCAACATATCTCAAATTCAACTTTACTATTTTACATAATATAAAATTAAAAATATTTCTAAAAGCTTTTACTTGATCCAATATTAATTAACTGTGAATTCCCAAAGTATATTATCTTGACTCACTTCCTGCCAACATGACCTATCAGTGCATCCCAATTCACCAATTTTTGTTACTCAGTTGCATTCCTGTGGGTCCACGACTCTGCTCCATATAACAGTACACTTTCTATTGTGGCTCTGAAGAAATTGATTTTAGTTTTCTTTTCCAAGTTGGATTCCATATCAATGACATTATTGTTTAAAGCAGACCAAGCTTTGACAATGCATATGTCTATGTCTTTATCTGTTGACGCAATTGGGGCTCCTAAGTAGGTGAAGATTTTACCTCTTTTAGACTTTTCCCACATAAAGATGTTTGCACTCCTTCTTGGTTGTAACACATAAATTCCGTTTTTACCTCGTTTATTTCCAATCCAACACTTTTACATGCTTCTTCAATTCCGTGTAATAATTTGTTCGCTTTGGTGACTGTATTACTTAGCAATGCTAGGCCATCTGCATAGTCTATATCAGTTATTGTTTTGGATGGGTGTCAGGTACTTTCTTCTCTTTTGTAAAGTTAAACCAAGTTTCTCAAACCCATTGGTAGCTTGATGTAATGCATAATCCAATATAAAGATATGGTGTGAGTGTGTCTCTTTGTAATACTCCAGCCAGAATACTAAAGAAGTCAGTGTCCACATCTGGTGATTTTACTTGTGCAGTTGTATCAGCATACAGGATACCTATAGCTTCTATTAGTTTTTCAGGAATTTCATAGGGTTTAAGAATATTTAGCATAGTCCGTCGACGTATCGAGTCAAACGCCTTTTTAAAGTCGACGAACAGGATAACAGCTTGTAAGCCATATTTGTTGATAAGGTGAGAATTTGAGTAATAGTTGAAAGCCCTGGTCTGAATCCATTCTGACATTTGCATAGTTCTTTCTTTCAATTTCTGGTCTAATTCTGTTCAATATTAGTTTGTTGTAAATTTTAGCAGCTGTACAAGTGAGACTAATACTTCTGTAATTTGAGGCAACATTTAGATCTCCCTTTTTTGAAAATGACATTATGATGCTTATTACCCAGGCCGATGGTCGATCTCCATTAAGAGATCTGTTGCAAATCTCTATCAGTTTATTTGTTAGTATACCACTTTTCCAAACTTCAGTTGGAATGTTATCTATGCCACAGGCTTTTCCGTTTGATAGTGATTTCAGTGCTGCTTCTACTTCTTGTAAAGAAAATGGCCCTGTTGATATAGGCATTACATCATGTTAGACGATTCCACTGGTCATTCCGATAGTTCTTGGAGGTTGACCAAGGAGGTTCTAAAAGCGAGTCTTCCACTTTGTGAGGCGGTCTGTTGGATTATCTGCACTCAGTTTTCCCTTTGTTGTACCTTTCCTTCCAGTTATATTATTTACTTTTGCCCATGCTAGATTAGCTTGCCTATTTCCATTTGTGATGATATTAATCTGTCTATCTATATATTCCTTTTGTTCTTTTCCATAGGTTTCTTTCAGTTCATGCTTGGCTATTTCTAACTGCTTTTTGTTGGCCCTTGTTGCTATATTAGTAGCATTGGCAACTGTTTCATGCACTTTTTTTCATTTTAGCCACAACAGACTCAACTTCCCATGGAACATTTCATTTTAACTTTGGTTTGATTTGAATGTGCTCTTTAGCAGCTTCTTCAGTTGCTGTCTTGATGTTGTCATACATTGAATCAGCAGTGTTCTTGATGTTTTCTATCTGAAAAGCAGCATATCTATTTTTTACTTCAACTGTAAACCGTTGTTTGATTTGATCATCATATAATAGTTTTGACCAGTCATATCTGGGGGATTTTCCTATTTTAAACTTACTGGCTCTTAAACTTAGTCTGATTTTGGCAGTCAACCCAGTTGTGCCTTATTGCCATTTGGGTACTGGAATGTCCCGAGCTTTCTATTCTGTTTCATAATCATGTATTCAAACAAACTAAGTTTCATTCCTTGAGAAGGCTCAACAGATGATTCCCATTGTTGTTGGTGCTGCTATGATATGAGAAAACTTTTGTCCCTTCCTTTGCAATTTTAACGTTCATATCTCCACATATAATTGTAACATTGTGTTTCGGTATTTGTGTTATCAGAGATGTCAGATCCTAAAAGAACTGTATTGTTGTTTGTTCATCAGCCGTAGCTGTCGGACTGTAACAGGAGATAATATATGATACAGGATTACCATGTAGTGTTGCAATTATTATTCTGCTATTGACTGATTCAATGATGTTGAGGCAGTTGTAGGCTCTATGACTAAAGAGAGTATCCCTACACCACCAATGGATGCATTGGTACTATTCTTAACAGCTGAGCTAGTAACAAGAGTCCAGTTTTTAGGAAGATATTGGTACTTCAAGATTTCATTTGGATGGAATATTCTGTGCACTTGTTAAGCATATGATATCTATGAATTGCTGCTCAGCGTTTGCAATTAATTCAGATACTTTTGAGATAGAACTTAAAGTTCTGACATTGAAGGTTGATACGTATACCAGATTTTTACATTTGAATAGATTTTTGGAGTAATCAGTATCCAGTTTTTTAATTTCAGCTTGGTTACAAACTGAAGGACGCACTCCTTGTTGACCCGCACGACAAGTGATGCAGGTTGTGTGGTTTAGAATAACTGTCATATTTGTCTTTCTATTGCTGAATTGATTTCCAATTCCAATGGTCGCAACTCATTGAAAAACGAATTATTTCATCTGTCCATTACCCTTCGACCTGTCTGGCATGGGAGACCCTACCAGAAGACTAAGCTCCTGCCAGCATAGCTCTAGGGGTCATTGCGGCACACAAGCTTCTTCACCACAACATGGTATAGCGAGTTAAAAACAATTTAACCATTATTACCCGGTCATCAGGGCTGCACATCTGATTACGAATCTGATTGGTGTAGAGCCAATTTATGATGTCAGAACAGAGCAAATATTTTACGGTATTACCCAGAGTCAATGACAACGCATAATGTCGGTCATTTTATGTAAACAAAGCAAGAGTTTTAAAGTGACTTTAGTTAAATTTTTAAAGATTTAGAGACTAAAAAGTACAATTAATACAGCAAAATGTCCTGCAAATATTTAGAAAATGTTTTCAGCCCTTGTGTCAATATGAATCACTTTTGTTTGAAGTAATAAACGAAATTTGAACTATAAGGTTTTCTATTATGAGCGACCTGTACATAGGTCAAAATGGAATTGGGGAATTTCTGTTGTAAACCAAGAAACTTCTTCTTCTTAGTCATTAGGATAAAGTAGCGAATCATAGTGCAAGAAAAATAGTGATATCGAACTTACTTGATGAAAATATTGATCCTCTCTACGTTTCTCAACTAAGTTGACACAAGAAAACAGATAGCTTAAGAAATTACAGTATCACATAGTTGCATGTATCAAATGTCAAAGGAATAATATGTCCAACATTTTAAATAATAGCGACGTTAACAAGAAACAACCTATTTCCACCTGTCTTTTAAGTTGTTCAAGAAAAAGACCATTTACTATAACAAATACAACAACAAATGTTTGAAAACAGTCTTTCACCTCTTTCAGCAAATACCATTCAGAAAACTCAAATTGTTATCTATGATAACGATGATGAGTTGTAAAATTTGAAATATGCTAAACACTTTATTTTGTTTTTGAAATATTTGCATCACCGAAAAAATCATAAAAACTTACATTTTGTTGAAAAAAATTTGAACACATGCATAACTTTTAAGAATATTATTCAAATTTCACTCTTCCCCACAAGTGTTTAAAATGTATATTGTCTGACAGGGTAATAAAACCTATATTAACTGATAAGTTCGGGAAATACAGAACATATTTACACTCAGTATGTGCAGAACCCTTGCAAGCTCATTGGCAGGGATATTCCTAAGCATTTTTATCTACTACCATTTTTCTGAAGAAGATTCAGTTTTAACTATGCAGCTGGGGTCTCCACCGAGATTCACATGCACTTTCGTCAGCTTCTTATCCACATGTTACATACGTCCAAAGCCCAGACACAACCGATCGATACAAGGCCAGCCGAAGCTAAACCAGTCGCGATATACATAGGCATTGCAGGTGGACGTGCAACAATGCTGGGTCTGCAATTTAGCAGCAGCTCATTGTAGTGAATCGAAGCTTCATTCAAAGAATGACTTACAGACGAGTGCACACTGAATACTATATAGGACGGTTCAACACAATGAGTTACAAGGTGTTCATCCAAACTATTGGCTATCACAACATTAATTTTACTTACTGCTGGACTGATTTTTCTTTGAATGAGCTTGTCAAAACAACTGTGGACTTTTTAATTGTTTCCTTTCTTTTCCTTTTCCTTCCACCTATTCCAGATCGACTACCCATAATGTCTGGTGTATGTAAGTCAAATGTCTGGACACAAAAAATGTCGTAAACTTCTTACCTGACTTATATACCGGGTATACTTCTAGAAAATTTTTTGAAGTTCATTTTAAGCTGCAGAAGACATGTTAAAAGCTTCAACTCGTTGGCCTTAATCACTGGCGATTTTCATAGACATCTATGTCAGAGTTGCGATGAAGAAAAGCTTTGTTGCTCTTGTATGAACCTTCCATTTTAAAGTGCACTTGGTGGAGCAGGGGGTTATAAAAGTTTCCAATAACTTTATATAATGATTGCTAGACATAAAACATCAATTAATAGGGTAAGTATCTTTTATATAACGAGTCTAAAAAAAAATACTGCAACTCTGTCAAACTGACGTTAAAATGTGTTTAATTTGTTTTCCAATTCCTGAACACATTCCCTGCTTTCTATTATTAACACTGGTGTTGATTCCCCCAGTTATATTTTAAATTTCAGTGTCTGACTTCATAGAAACTATTATGATGCAAGTTCACTCTTCACCACAGAAGTTTTCGTCATATTCAACACTTCTTTAATATTTAAAAAAATATTTGTGAAGGAGTGTTTATTCTTACAATATATTTCCTGCACGTGCTAAATTATTAAATTAGTTTCTTTTATGTTCCATAAAAAAATCTTGTGTCAATTTTACACTCACGTAGAATAAAAGACTTCTCAAAATTTAAACACATAATTTTTCAAGGCTGCATATGTCAAGACTGATGTTTTCTGTTAACAATATAGAGAAAGGTGATTAAAAGTGATAAGCAAGAGCCACAAATGCAATTTTCAATGCATTTCATTTCGTATCTAGCACCAAATAAGTTCGTAAGTTTCAATGCATTCATAACTAGCGTTAAATAAGTGTCTGGAATGTAATTTTCCAATTATTTCCTTTTGAATCTAGCACTAAATAAGTTCCGCTAATGTAATTTTCAATGCATTTCCCTTCATAACTGGTGCTTAAATAAGTGTCGCAAACATAAATTTCAATGCATGTCCCTTCTAAACTAGCGCTAAATAAGTGCCAATAAGGCAATTTTCAAGGCATTTCCTTTTGTATCTAGTGCTAAATAAGTGCTGCAAACATAATTTTCAATGCATTTCTTTTTGTAACTAGCACTAAATAAGTGCCATGAACGTAATTTTCAAATCATTTCCCTTTATATTTGTCAACCCCTGTATCGATAAAAGGAGAAAATAGGAAGACCTAAAAGGGTCCCCGGCTTATACAGAGGATATATCTAAATACTTGAATTTACATAGCTAAAATAGGGCATCGACTAATACAGAGGACCAACCTATACACTGGGCAATACGGTACTTGCATACGATTTTCGATTGCTTGGATAGTTATGCGACTTCCCAATTTGATTTGGTTTTCCCATTTTCAATGAAACGTGAAATTGAATTTACACACAAAACAGTTTTCTTAAAATTCTTCTCGACAATTGCACCTGACACATTTATTTAAATCAGGAAAAACGGAAGTAAAACAGTGCACATAGCCAATCATTTTATAATCAATAAAGTTTAATGTTCTTGCATTTTCAATAATGATGTGTTGAATTTTTAAATATAAACAAACCAGACTGGCGTCATTTTCGGTACACAGTGCTCTTTACATATTATTTTATACACACAGTTATTCAATATAATTATGCTGTTGTTTTATGAGAACACCTTGAAGAAGGGTGAAAACATGAAAAGAAAAAATATTATGTGAGCGTTCTGTTTTAAGCACATGAAAACAAGCTCTTACTGAAACGAATGTGCAATACAAAGATGGCTACTGCCAATGCAGAGACAATTTTGGAGTGAATGAAACCTTCCATTTATTACAAGAAGAACTCAACTGTAACACTCCGAAGAACTTTTATTTGTCTTTACTTTTATTTTTCTAATACATTTTGAAGGTGAAAAAAAATGTAATGAGTTTCAAAACTCAATCTAAGATTGAGTTTTTACTACTGTATACTGGTAGTAGGAAAGTGCTTGGGAATATCGCTGCTTGTGGGATATGTAAACATAATTACTTTACTCAGTATAATAATTTTACTCAGTAAAATAAAAAAAATAGATATATAATAAAGGCGACAGAGGTACACTTACTTTTTTCCAAATAAATTAACCTTAGAGGTGGGACATGTTTGACGTAGCCTAGAAATGCCCCTATAAGCAGCAATTGAAATGTCAGGAGAAAAGTGAGCAATTATGTCGATAAACACAAAGAAAAATGTGATAAAGATAGAATGAGTGTAACTTGCTACTTCATTTGTCAAGTTGTGTAATGAGGTTGCATATTGTTTCTTATTTTGCTTAAATTTCCCTGTTTTTAATAAATATTAGAAAATAAGTTACACATTATTATTGTTGTAGCCAACTTTAAATAAATAAATAATAATGGTTTTTCTTTCACCATAACACTCACTGCTTTTCCTGTTGCGAATGCAAATTTAAATTTCTAATTGTAACAAATTGCATTTTTTACTCTAAAAAAGTCTAGGTTTTGACATAAAAATTATTAATTTCCTAATTTTCGGAAATTTACCCAAAGTTTAGAGCCAAATATGAATATATTATTGTTAAATCATATTTATTTGTCTCTCATTCATTTTTTACAGAATTGTAATCGTAAGGCTAAAGACGGAATCAGGCTAAAAAGTGCAGAATTCGGGAGATAGGATAGATAGATGATAGATACGGTTGGAAATCTTTTGAAACACTGCTGGGCTGCACTAACCAGCAGATAAATTAAACAAAATTGTTGTAAGAAGTCTAAAATATAAAAAAAATATGTAAAAAATGGTCCGACTGATACAGATAAAATGAATCTTTATAATATTACTAAACTTAATGCAAAGTTGATTAGTGATGCAAATTCCTCTACAGTTAAATGATAACGATACCTTCATTACCAATGTTTATGAGCAAGCTACTTAGTTTCTAACTTCTTCTCCTAACAATGTACATTAATTCAAAATTCTAGGAGCTACCTCCTTTTCAATATAAAACTGATACTAATATTGAAACTATTATATTTAATGAAAACAATCTCTTAGCTATTCAATAATTAAACCCAAATAAAGCCAATGGTTGAGACAACACTAATTCTAATCCTGTTTCTTGAGATAATACAATGAAGTTATTAGGTTTATCTTTTATTTTATTTTTGTTTTATAGTTGCTCCCAGTGGAAATAATTCCCTGACTATATGTCTTGTGAATTTTTCTGGGCCTAGCCACTTTAAATATCTATTATTATTATTACTGTTATTATATGCTAATGTATTGACATGTAAGTGTAAGTGTTTTGTTATGATCTATATATGTGGTCACTAATACCAAGATGCATCACACCAGATTTAGAAATACAAGAACTATTTGTTAATCTAAGGACCAAAAATGTGCTACTACTTTCTGTAACACAAATAGGTTCCTCAATAAGTTGTTTTAAATAAATTGAGGAACAAAGATCCATTAATTTAGGTGACAAACCATTTTTCATGAGCATTTTACAATTAAAATCTCCAAGAATAAACAGATCTTTCTGGAGAGGTAGTTTTTGTAAGCAGGTATGAAAATAAGCACAGATTTTTTCAGTGCTATCAAGATTTTTAATACCCTTAGATGGTGGCCTATAAACCCCAGCTATAAAAGTGGGCTTAGATTTTGTCAGGCACACTATGACTTATACTGTTTCAAATGTATTGTTTCTAGGTATTTTTAAGGGTGACTTTCATGGTTTTCTCTGACATGACATAAAACACCCACCATGTCTATTTCGATCATAGAACTGCACAATGACAGAGAAGAAAACCTGCAACAAAATGTGACAATAAGCAAACACATCTATAAACAATGGACACTAGATTCAATGTTACCATAAATAAAGTAAAGCAATTTACTGACCTGTAAGAATAGTTCCCACAAAACTTCTTCTGTGATACGTGTTTCAATATTATTAACATACACAGTACAGTCTGGGTCTTGATATGCAGGAGCCATTTAGAGTAAAATCTAGAAAGCAGACCACTATTCTGTTACAAAAATTCTCTGTAAAATAGAAGATATTGAAAATGTAAATCCTTTGACAAGAGACTAGCTGCATGACAACATGTTAAAATTATAATTAATTGGAACAAGATATATACATTACATAAATCATTTATGTTTCAAGTGGTGCAATTTTCAAACTTTGTGACACAGTGAAACTATGCATTCAGAGTTCAAATCCGACTACTGCCAGGCCTTTAAAAATTAGATGCATGCTTGTGCCATGCACCTACCATGCACCTAATAAGCTAGTGTAAGGCACATTAAATATTGTGCATCAAAATACTCATTCCTTATTTGTTGTTATAGTTACCTAACATGTGGTAAATTATAACTTTATTCTGACTCCTCAAGTCATTTAAATGTGGATGATTTTTCGGAGCACTACCTTGTTTTTTAATGGGTCTTGCTTGTTTTTTGATTATTTCCACTTGATGAATTAATTCCCACTTGATGAATTAATTCAAGCAAAGAGAAAAGGTGATTTCTAATGTTTTTTTAATACTGTGTATAAGAAATATGACACGACTTACACAGTTTATAACATTGACTCAAACATTTAAGAGTTTCCTAGTAACGAGAGTGTTCTAACATACGAAACCTTCATTCATAGTACATGAAATCCTTAGTGCTTCGATGAAAGAAATGTTTGTTCATGGTACATAAAATAGCTAAAGTGTTTTAAGAAATGGAATCTTCATTCACAGCAAGTGATTTCAGTCCTAAGTATTTCCTACACTTTTTCAACCTCTTGTATAAGATTAGGGTATAAATTTGAGCCTATTTTTAGGAAAGAAACCTTGTCTTATACACTAGTATATACAGTACACGTATTTTAAATGCAAAATAGATCAAACAATCTGAGTGTGCAACCAGATCCATGGTAATGCACACATGTACACCAAAACAATTTGTAAGGTACATGGAAGAACATAGTACATCCTATGCACCTAACCACAGTGTCAGGAGTACGGAAATTAATTCCCACGAGTTTTCAATTTTTAATGCCCTGACTGCCTACACAAAAATTGTTCTGAGAGGCATGGGAGTAGCCCATATCATCAGGTTATATACAATACCGGAAAAAAGTGGCTTAACATTTTTTTAGGTTTCGGTTCGGTAAAACCTAACCTAACCTAACCGAACAGATTCAAATAGGTCGCAACCCGCATTTATAAACAATACTTTTTATTGCTCACCCAAAATGTCTAACAGCTTCTTCTTAGAAAACAATACAGGTCCAGATGTCCTTTGCTTGCTTAAGGGTTTTTATTGAATTCTATGAACAATAGACAGCTGATGATGTAGATTAATCTCGTAACTCCAGTTTTTAAAAAGGGTTTCTGTTTATCTACATTATCTGGGTTTACATAAATAAAGGCATTTTAAACAAGATTGTTCCACATAGTATTTATTTCTTCTTTATTGTATTCTTTAAGTC
>JANTOQ010385463.1:1797-12053 GCA_027564595.1 Bythotiara depressa
CCCCCAGAAATATTGTGACCATGAGTGTAAGAGGATATAAATATGTATAGTTACGAACTGAATAGACATTTATTCAACGACGCAATTGAAGGCTTGACTTGTGCCTATATTTATGCAGACAAAAGAATAGTAAATAAGTGATTTTATTTAGATTACATTTGAAGCCCAATTTCAGTCCCATCACCCGTCGGAAGTAGCCATTGATGACATCATTATTGATTTCAAGGAATGCCCAAAAGGATTGGAAGGTATGAAAAATATTGTGATAAAAAAATTTCTGACATTGTTAATTACTGACCTTCTTTCCACTTTTAAATTTTATTTCTTCTTCTTTAGTATTATTCACCGCACTTCGAAATTAAAACTTTCTTCTAAGTTTCGCCTCGTATTCATGTTTCGCCTCGTATTAATGCGTAAAAATTAATATAAGTTAATGACGTTTATTTTAAACATGCATGCTATCTTGATTGAAGAAGCGTTTAGTTCAATTTACTCTTGCAAATAAGAGATGTCAACTTTGTTACCTTGCATGTGTGTATCTTTTACATTGATTATTTTCGGACAACGATTATACGGAAATTTAAATTATTTTACCCTTTTAACGTATAAGCATACCTCCTGGTTATATTAATATTTCCATTGGAAACCTTTATAATTTTCTGAGGAACAGGAGGGTAAACTTTTACCAAATTTATTATACATTATATTTCTAATCTAGCTAGCTCGACCTGATGATGATATTTCTAATAATTAACCCCCTGGAAAAAGAAAAATAGCCAAGAAATGACCAATGATTTGATTTCTTTCCGGGGACACGATGTATTAGAATGTTAATTGTTATTGCATTAGTAACGCTTTAATATTACTTGTTTACGGAAATGATCAAATTCTGGAGTTTAATTACTGGAAATATAAGATAATATACAGTTGGTTCTTTATTTAGTATTTCGATAATAAATTAACAGGAAGTATATCAAGCAGTTAATAGTGTATATTTGCGTAATGTTCCCTGACCTTGCTCTCCATGTTGTTTCTTCTGAAGGTTGTCAGGACATAAACCAGAATTGCAAGAAATGGGCATCGGAAGGAAAATGCATATCAAACTGGCGGGTAATGTTAGCTCAATGTTGTCGTGCATGTTCAGGTAAATTAAATTTGTTTCATCTATTGCGTTTCAATTTGATGTCGTTATTTGATCCAGAAGCAGTCAGGATTCCAGATTAACAACTCATAGAACCCCTCAATTGACCAGGAAAAATATATTTTGATTCTAAGGACAGCTCAATTTGCCAGTAAAGGAAAACCTGGAAATTAAAGCAGTTCATTGCGCCGGAAAAGGTAAATCTGGTCTTTAGAACAGTTTATTTTTCCAGAAAAGCCAAATTCATCATTTCTCTAGAACAGAGCTATTTTCCAGGACTGACACATCCCTAGAACTCAGGATTCCCAGAACACCTCCTTTGCCATCTTTCATCAATCCAACGACTTCTGACAACGCTGACGTTAAAAATAAAAAGTGAAAATTATTACCCCTTCTATTTATTTTACATACTGCAACCTCATAAAAACAATTCCCATTTTATTACCTGGTGTACCTGGAAATAAAGCTTTTCCCATGAGGATTGATTATAGAAAATAAAAAGGATATAAAATATATCCCAGCTAGACACCATAATTCTTCATAAAATTATATATAACGCCTTATAGTAAGAAGGTTGCAAGTACTATAAGTCAATAGTACAGTAGCAGAAAATCGTCGTTTGATAATTTCATCAGCTTCCGTGCACAATGATAAGGTATGAATCTCCATTGGCTTGTTTGTGATTTTATATTAATGTATATATATTTATGTTTGTATAAGAATTTAATTTTATATAATTTAATTTATATCACAATAATGAGTTCAAAATGATTGTTTATAGATGTTTATACACTGTTTAGAAAATGCAAACTTTGTAAAAATATACTCAAGATGAAAAAAGAATAATGTTGAATTTGAAAAGAGCTAAAAAAAAATAGATATAAACATATTATAGTATTTTTACGCTAATTCTACGCTTTTCAAAATATTTAGTTCCAAAAACAATAGTTTTCTCTAACGTTTCTTCATAAATAATGTTTTCGCCTGCCTATAGGTAAGATTTGAATAATGATGATCAATATCACTATTAATATAGCAAACTTCAATAACTTGACATATACCTTCCTAGGAAAAAATTTGTAGGGGTAGTCTCTAGCTAATATTTAAACTGAATGCAATATAAAATCAAAAATTTAAATAGACCTTTTCATATTAGAACGAAATTTGAAGTTTATTTTTATTAAGAACGAACTTCAGATATGGATTCTACGTAAAAAATTATGCTTATAGCGTATATTTCAGGTTTTTAAATCCAAACAGATCCGATTTTTCGGATTATCACCATATCCGTTCAAAGCCTTCTTATATTTCGATTTAGCAACCCAAGCCTCGTTATAATATGAATGTTTTGTGACTGTTGATAATGCTTCCCTGATTTAAAAGGAACTCTAAAAAATTGTCTGTTTGTTTACTTTTTGACAAGGAATCTGAATCTATAATCTGTTTTTCATTAAAATGGACAGAGGGGCTGTTTTGAAAAGATGACGTAATATTGCGCAATGATTTATGAAAAGGAGTATTTCTAAAATAAAAATAATAAAAAAATCATTTCACTGGATTTTTTGTAACACTGCAATTTATGTGTTGATATACAATCAATGAGTTAAGGTCACTCGATCTATCTTTTTATGGATTTTTTTTGTACTTATTTTTTAAATTACTATTTCTAAGAAACAACGAAAAAATGCTATAAAGACATAACTTTTTACAATATGTTTTATGTATCTTACACTTTTACTTCACCATAATATATAGCGAAGAAAAACATTTGTCCTTTATATATTTTAAAGATGAGAATGCTGAATAAGATTGTTTTTGGATTAGCGTGTGTCCATATAAATTCATTAATTGAATACAACGGAAGCCTCTCGAATAGCTTACCCGACACCCTTTTGTTTCATTTTCTCATTTCATTAGTATAAAAATTAAAGGCACTTTTTCATGAAAGTTCATATCGTCCTGTTTTCAGTTGCGGACATATATTTAGCTGCAAATTTCGACTACCTTGTCAAAGATATATCTATTATGCAAAATTAACTGTCTGGAATTTGCTAGTTTTCTTTTACTTCAAGTTGTACAGACAATAAAATGAAGGGTGGTCATTTCGAAGTTCACTTCCCAGAGGAAATTATCAAATAACTCTTGAATAGTTAAAAACAAAAACAAAACCAGGACACGCGATTTTTCTTAGTAAGTGAGATTAATTATCACATTTTCCTGTTGTACATAAAAGGAATCGAGTGATCTTAAAGGTAGTTAAAGAGGGGAAAACTATACTTCAAGTATATTATTATATTATATATTATTTTATTACCATTTATTATAAATATTATTACCATATACATATACTAACTAAAAGAAGGTTTGCGAAGGATAGTCACAAGTCTTTTTTATTCACTCGTCCAACGAATATATAATTTAATTTAAACTATGGCGTGATATAAGCCTATTACGGCACCCATTGCAGCTTCAGTTAAACGAATGCTGGAAGCCGATAGGTAGCTAGTACATATTGCAACTCATTGTTTCTATACTGATATTGCTAAAATATCACTGCATTTATCAAATAGCAATCTAAAACATCTTAAAATGACATAGTTATGTTCTTCAACTAAGTAAGGTTAGTAGAGCTGTAACACAGTAGTGTTAAAATCCGTTAGTCATATGTGTGTGATGTCAGTAACACAAAATGTCAATGTACTCCTGTTAGTCCATTATATATTGATTTTAACGTGATACATACGTGGTTTACAGCACCTAGAACGTCTTTGTGTTTCTTTCAGAATGTGCAGCAGACAAAGACTGTGTGAAACCACTCAAATGTGAAGATAAAAGCAGATACTGTCTATATTGGGTTAAATACGGAGAATGTATAAAATCGCATGAGTACATGGGTATAAACTGTTGTAAATCTTGCAAGAATGCACCAGCAACACTTCCTCCAAGTAAGATATATTTGATTTACAGCAGAGCTTTCGTTCGAAACAAATAAGTTTCAATATACCGTCCACCAAGTAAACAATAAATTAAATAGTGTTTTTTTCTAGAAACAATACGAGGATTGTCTTAACTCAATCAAGTATAAATACTCTATTTCATAAATTACGTCTCTGAAAATTGGAATTAATTTTGGGTTCTCTTTCAAATTCGAATTCCTCATCAAAAGATTTGTCAATGATGAAATTTTTATCAGAACAACTTGTTTGAAGATATCTAGTTTTGTATGAGAACGATGCATGCACTATCAACAATTAAAATAACATTTGACCGTGAAGTCTGATGGATAAGAAGTTTTTCTGCTTCTTCTATAGGTTTATTTAACCTTTTAAATTAGATATAATATGTGATAATAATATTAATATTTGACGTATTGGGACCGTATTGAATGTTCGTTTATTTATGAAAAGGCGTGTTCATTATTGCACATACACGGTATGACTTCTTAATAAAAATGTAAAATTGGATCCACGCTAAAATTATCCTATATCTCGAACTCTACTGTATTTTATAACCAATATAACATTGCTTTTAACATCGCATCTAATTTAATTTAAGTCTGTACGTATTCCCACTAGATTTCAAGCTATTTTATTGTTTTACATAAATACAGGCGAGTTGAATTAAATTACACTTGATGTAAAAGCCACTGTCTATAGTGTGTAACACTCATACATAAGGGGAAAAGATCCTCAAAATTTGATAATTTTTCGAAAAAACATTTACGGTCGCTTTGCATGCTAAAAATTACTGTAAAATCCGATTTTGATATTCAAGAACCATATAAAAATTGCTTTCCTTGTGAAAAACGGCCTTATTAACCTACGTGCAAATATTCCCTTAGCAACAAGTTGTAACCTGTTTTCAATGGTAAGTTTATTATAATCAGGAGGTATTCTTCTGCATTAAAGGGTTAAGGTATTAATATATATTATTATATCATTCACTGAAGTCACAGTGAATTGTCAGCGTTCAATTAATCAAAATGATTTAGATTAATTAGCGTCCTACAAGTTAAAAGAAAACGTTTTCATACACAAGAATTTATTGATTAAACTTTTAGTTTACATTTTAAAGATAGACATAAGATTTTGGAACTTTGATATATTTGGTACATTGGTACAGAAATAACCGTGCTCCCCATACGCCCTCGCAAATTCCGGTGACGTACTTCGGTTGACTGCTTCAGAATAGGAAGGGATAGAACATTAAGGCGACGTCTGCAAATGGAGAAGTCAATGAACTAACAATGAACGGACATATGAAAAGAACAAAACTAAGAAACAAGTCAATAGCTAAAAGGATTATAAACATAATTAATTTTTTATTACTTTCTTGCTATTTTCACTTTTTCAATAATCGTATGTAACAATTGAACATAAATATTTCCAAAACAGAGTATATATATGTTATGGAATTAATATCTTTGAGGGTCTTTCCACCATTATATTTACTAGAAAAATAGCTTAGTAATTTACTTGTTATCTTTATCTCTTTCTTTTAGAGACATGCAAAGGAACATACAACAAACATGCACTTTGTGATATATGGGCCAGGGGAGGAGATTGCCATAAAAGGTCGTGGATGCTAAGAAATTGTTGTCCCGCATGTAAAATATATGGCAACGTGCAATAAACGTTATCTGTGAAGATTTCCGATTTTTAATGTTCTTATCCAATTTGTTACAAAAAACTTGCACTTTCTCCAGTCTAGAGTTGCGTGACTGCGTTCTTAAAGTAGATAGAAATGGGATTTTGACCAGACTTTCACACACACAATTCCTAGGAAGAAACGCCATACATTTCCGAAAAAATTGTTTCAAAAATATTATGCCATTTTTTTAATATAAAATAATGATCACTTTTGCTCCTGTCAAAGCTTTATTAAATTTCTAATGTTTACTCAACATGTGTTTAATCTGTTATGTGTACGCAGCATGTATATTTTGAGACTGGAGAACGGTGTATTTTTAAAAATATCATTGCAAATATTATATAAACTGTATTGTTTTAACATTAGTTACTACTAAACTTTACTTTACTAAGTGCGACAATACTGTAGCTAGAAGATTTTCTCGTATATTGTTGATTTCACATGTCATCTAAATCCCATAGTCGTTAGTTTCTAACTAATTTTCTATGCAGAAACATGATTTTAGTGCAATATAGCAGATAAAATTAAACCAAAAACACTCTTTATTTGATTCATTCCGGGAATTTATGTGGTGTTAAATTTGTCCGAATGTTTGAACGCGGAAAATACCGATGATTGTCGAAGTTAGCGATAGTTTCTAAACCAGGGTCTATTTTGCCATGGTCTGACCTTTTCCCGAAATTCAAAAGAAAAACTCGTTTCTAAGATAAGGTGCAAACACGATATAAACATCTAAAATTATGTCTTTGAAAACCTCAAGTATCTGTGAGAAGTAGATAAGTTGTTGTAGGTGCTGTATCCATTAAGTCAAAGCTTCTAAATAATTCTGTAATCACCCTAACCCTCGTTTCCATGCAACTAATTAAATAATTTAAACCTTAAAACTGTCCTTCCATTAAAAATGACACGCTTTTAAAACAATTCTTCCATTAAAAATCACATGCTTTAAAAATCTTGAAAACAACTTTTGAAGGCTGAACCGATCCTGAAATCCGTTTTTCGTAAAAGGCAAACGACATTTTCGAGTGTCGTCACAAGTATTAATTTCGGGAGACGTCTCTTCAAACATATCAAGAAGTAAAGGCCTTTTTCCATTGCTGCGCTTTTGCCCGCGCGGGCGGAGCGAACGTTTTTGCGCATGCAATTTGCTTTGCTTTGCCCGCGCGGGCAAAAGCGCAGCAATGGAAATCGGCCTTAAATGCTAATAACGGAAAGGTTTCCTGAAGTAACGATTAGCTTGCACAGTCAGAATAAATTAATGACACAACTACTTAACAACAAAAACTGTAGACGAAATGCTAACCCCATAGTTTCTCTTATTAATGGCAAGTTAATAAGGAAAAACTTGTATTTTAAAATGTTCGTATTGTAAGTAAAATTCGCTCCCTGTCGGGTTTTTAAAAATATATTTTGTACCATGGTGCAAATGGGCTTAAATTTTGTGACCTTTTCTAAACTTTACTTGGAAATAAAATGATTTTTTATTATTTTGAATAATGGTTCTTCCGTTGGGATTAGATCCTTAGCAGGTGCTGAAATTTTTCTTTCGATGTCATGATATTATATGGAAAGAAAAATTTGTTTAGAAATTATAAATGATAGCACAGTGATGACATCATCAAAATAAATTTTTGACCAAACGTTTTGTATTGCCCACAAGTATGTATGTGCCAGTTTTATTGTTATTGCATGTCTATATCAAAAGTTATGGAGCGGGCGGAATCCCCTGAACCGCCTAGTCCCCCTAGTCCTGAACCGCCACAGAAAGCCTAGGATGAATAGGTTAATGAGTGAAGTGAAAAACTCTAACAACGTTACTCTTTGTAGGTGTGGACGTTGACTCGTCAATTGTGGAGATATATTTTAATATTTTGTTACTTAGTTCATATATATCAGGATCAGAAATATAGATATGTATGTTATGAAAAGGTTTACGAAAATTAAATGTGTTATTTATTTAAATTTTTTATTGAAGTTTATGTATGTCCACCAGGATGGTTGATGAGAATAAAATAACACAACTCGTCTTGTCTTTGTTGAAACTTACCATGTTGATGGCTCCAGGTGTGTAACGTATCTTCCTTTCACGTTCAAGAAAGATTTATCATTTGATTCCAGGAAAATCTAACTTTTATATTATTTCTCTTTTAAGGTTTATCAAAATATGAGAAGTAAGGAATAATACTACGTTTGTGTCAGAATTTGGTTCTCTGCGGTGTCATATATTTAAATTTGAATCACGACGTTGCCTAATCAAAACCAAGACGCTTCTAGAAGCTTAATAGCAGATGCTAAAAGTGTCCCTATTACCCACATGATTATAGGGAAATAATGTATTCCCAACTGACTTTATTAACCAATGGAATAATCGAAAAGTTAGTTTTCCATAAAGTACTAGTTTTTGAAAATAAGATTTGTTTGTTCTTCACTTTTAATTAACTGTTTGCACAGTACGACAAGTGATACAGGGTTGACACTTCGCCAAATAAGTTAAAGCAAGAAGCTTTGAGTTCTGGAAGACTCCGAGTAGCAAATAAAACATCGTTTCAAAAAAATTAAAATTACATTTAAATTAAATTCTATGAATACGACGGTAGTGAAGAATTGTTAAGTCTAGTTAAGGATCATACTTTAGTTCCTAGCTACTCAACCCTTAAGCGAACTTCTTGGTTATATTAAACGTCCTATTGGAAACCTTCCTAATTTTATCAGGGATCCCTCTGATATGATATTATTATTTTTCTATTCGCCATAAGCCTAAGAAAGCCGTTAAGCGTTTTCTTTAAAATATTCAAATTTCAATAAGTTTCTGACCCGTCAAAGTTTCGGCGAATAAAGTTTCGGACTACATTTTGTCCGAATATTTGTCACGCCGAAACTTTTTTCCTTTAATGTATGTATGCTTATTTCAGGGCACCCACACTTGTGCTAACAATGTGACAGCTTACACATGATTTTCTTTCAAAACAGATCAGTTGCCAAAATACATTTAGTGTAGTGTGGTGTTAGTATTTACCAGCAAAATAATATATTACATTTTATTATCGGTATGTTTGAAGCTACACCTTTAACCCATATTATACTGGCGTCACTTTAAACTGACGCCTACTATTTCAGTTATAATGAAGTCCCCATATACATTTGATAAAAAACTAATGGTGATTCATGTTCTTGGTATATCTGCTTTTTTTCAAACACTATGTGGTTTTAACATTACGAACTACCGGATGGGGACTGGGGCGAGTTTTATTAAATTTTTTACACATTTTACATTTCATGTCTAAGTCTTGTAAAATGGATTTGGTTTTCCATTATCCTTACGTTCATTGATAAATGGGTCTAGAAGTTAGTTGACAGTTATACAAGGAACAGTTAGATGTCATGAAAATAAAAAAAGCAGTTAAATTTGTTTACTAATAATATATTTTGTTGCCGTCAGTTTAAACTGACGCCAGTAGCAGACGGGTACAGGTTGTTTTGGAAGATTCAGAGGCGATATCGGCAAAATGCATTTGGAAAATAGATGCTTTACTTATTCAATCCTATCCATCCCGGAGGAGGCACAGTGTGCCTTTTTCCAAGTACATTTTGGCCTGATTCTCTAAGACCATTTATACTACTGTGATGAAACTTTCTGACTTCTTCTCAAATTATATTTAATAACGTTTGGTGGTATGTTTTGTTTCATGATGTCCGGTAGGGGCTCAATTCCCAAGTGGTACTGTTGGTCAAAGAATATCTCAAAAATTACATTGGAGATCAAACTGAATATTGATTCCTAATGATACTGTATCTGTAAATTAGCTAGAGAACAAAAATGGTTAAATTTATTTTATGAGTTGCTACACAATTGTTTGTATTTTGTAGCTAATGCTACACAATTTTGTGTATCTCATTATGTTTTGATGCCAACTTTGCTAATTGTTTCTTTTGCTGCTGTTCACCAATACTGACGAGCAAGGCTGGGATAAGTGAAATAGTGAGTATCCTTATATACTATATTATATGATATATATAACTTTCTATGGGTCAGCACATATTTGTGTGGTATATTTTATGGAAGATCAAATGAATTAATACCTTGTGAGATTGTGTGTGTATTAGATGTATTTCATACCTCCTCTTCTACTCAGTAATTACGTGATACAACCAAAATACGCGAGAACTGACTTCAAAACAAACATTTTTAGATATTATGGTTGTCTTTTTGTACTGTGGTTATTCACTGTTCCAAAAACCCGTAAAAATGCTTTTAAAATTACATTCAGACCATTCACACTACGCATTTATGTTAGCCGAGAAAGAAAATACTGTAAGTAAGTAAGTAAGTAAGTTTATTTTCCGCATAAACACAAAAAACAAAAAAACATTACAAACAAAATAATAAGAGTATAAACATAAATATATATATATAAAAAGTACAAGTAAAATCTTAAAGTAAAATGTATTAAATATATAAATTAAA
>JANTOQ010385796.1:0-12046 GCA_027564595.1 Bythotiara depressa
ACTAGTAAATAAAAAGATTTACCGTAAATGCTATATCATTTACTCTTTCAGGGGAAATATTTTGGTTCCCAGTAGTGTTTAGATCTGTCATCCCGGTGTATGCTTTTTAGACTGGGAGCAAGCAAAACATAAAGAGGACAGTGTGTTTTTCATTTTCATTTTCCACTAGAAAAGCAGAGAATCAATGAGATAATAAGAAAGTATGTAGAGAGTGCAGTGCGCCTCTCAAATAGGGAGAGGCAGTGGTTAAAAAATTCTGTATACATATGAATGCACATCGGCTATTTAAAATATAATGTAGAACCAGGGTCATATGAAATATTGATATAATAACCTTGTTTTAAAGTCCAACTACAACAACAAATTTAGTATGGTCCACACTTACGTAAACATCCCTCGGATAAGTCATAGTATCCTGGAGCACACTTGTCACATTTGTCACCAATAACCCTGGGTTTACATGTGCATTTTCCAGTAACCTAGAAATAAAGAAAGGTTTGTAGTAACTAGAAAGTCATACTCTCTTGAACATAAAATTATCGGCAAGAATCTGAAAAATCTGGTAAATCAAATTTAAATGTACTGCTCATTGCATTTTTTACTTTATTAAGGTTTTTTATACAGATACCAAGTATATACTCTTCAGTTTGCATTTTATGTGATCAGTAAATTAGGTATACACAAATCAGTTTGATAGAATGTAAGCTTTCCACTACTACCCTTATGCTAAATCTTCCTAGTCAATCTAGTAAATTGAAACTGAAACTGCCCATTCCCATTCATTACAGATACTTGAACCATATGGAATTAAGGTTGTTGTTGTTGTTATGCATGCAACAACTCTTGTTTCTAAGAAAAATGTTTAGTTACCTGTGGGTGCATAATACTTTTGCAATCAATTATAAATCAAAACAATCAACAAATAGGTTTATTTTAATTAAACCATAGTTGGTAGAGGGTACCAATCCCCACTTTCTAAAGTAACCTCCCTTTCAAAAAAATGTGTAAATCCCTCCCTCTCTCTCACCAAATTTTTTTGTTTCAGGGGCATAATATATTAACAAAAAATACCTGTCTACTTTAGTTTTGTATTGGATAAATATATATTTTGTAATTTTATTTAAAATGCAGTGTTTGCATAAAGGGGGGTGGTGGTGTGTGGGGGTTGGTTCCAACTATGTTAAACCCTGTTTTCATGATTATTCTATTTGCAAAAAAGACAAGGTTATTTATTAACAGAGCTATAAAAAGAAATGCCAAGAAAATATACAGTAAAAATTTAAATAAATTAACTTTGCTTACCACATTGCATTGAGACAATGCAGATCCTAGTGTATTACACTGACATAAGTCACAGCCTGTACCACTTTGAAAATTAAATGTATTTTCAGCACAAGTATCACATATTCGGCCAACTACATTCGGTTTACAAAAACATTGTCCAGTAATGTTTTGACAGTCATTGCCAAAAGAACCAACCAGATTGCATGAACATTCTAAAAATAATAACAATAATTATTTGTAACATTATTTTAATACACCTAGGAAATTAAATGTTATTTACTAATGCTCCAATCACAGTGTTTGAAAAGAAACATGTATTTCTTTTATAAGACTACCTGCAAATCAAGAAAATACTTTACCCTGAAAATAATAGATGGGCAGTAGCATTTGCAAAATGTGACATTTAAAAAAATAAGATCAAGGCAAGATAAATCTAATGCTTCATTTGAACAGAGCTAAAAAAAATAGATATCAACATATTTTGCCACTTTTGAGCTTTCTCTACAGTTCTCAAATGTTATTTAGCTCCAAAGATTGTTGTTTTCTCTAATGCTTCTTCATCCTGTATAATTGTATATGATAATAACATAATAATAATAATAAATATAGAGAATGGTGATAAGAATCTTTTAGTCTTCTTTTTGTCTCAGCCAGTTTATATGTAAAAATACTTGTATATATCATTTACATGTACTATATATATTTGTAATTTTACTTTATTACAAAATATATTAATACTACTAATAATAAATATAAAAACTCTATAAGAAAGAGTAAAGGTTTTATAACATGTCTTTTATATACATGTTCACGTTATCTTTGTACATGGTGAAATGTAATGACTGCAAAATACTCATGGAAAAGGGTTTATAAACATTTGAATATGGGATACACCTAAAATAAAAATAAAAATACCTTTGCAAGACCTGGTGAGTGCATCTCCATAATAACCAGGTCTACAGAATTCACAACTCAAACCAATTGTATTATATAGACAACGAAGACATTCACCGGTGGTTGTATTGCAGTTTCCAGCAGCAGATGAGTCAACATTATTATTGCAAATACACCTTTTACAGTTACCAAGTGGATGCTAGAGTGAAGATATTATAAAACTTAACATCAGGATATTAATTAAATACTAAATTAGCACAAACCTAATTAATGTGTTATTGAATTAATATGATTGGATAAAAAACCATTTCAAAACAGATCAAAAGTTTTTTAGTTTGAGAGTGGATAAATAATTAAATTAACACAGCAAGACAAAAAAATTAACACAGTGAGACAAAAACTAACTTCCATTGATTACTTTTTAGCTTTACATAATTATTGTAATGAATGATATATTTGGGTTTTAGTAATAAAATCAAGATCTTTCACAATCCTGTTAAATGTGGTTACAGCAAATATTAAAAAGAAAATGATAATAATCAATTACATGTAGTTCCATTTTAGATATCGAATAAACAATGAAGTACATATTACAGACTAGAAATGACATTATAGTAGGTCTTGATCTTGCTTTTCAAAACGTTTTTTTTTGTTTCCAAGTAAAATCATGATTATGGCTAGCAATTAAAAACAGAGAAGAATATTGTGTAGATTTCATGTTTTCAATAGAATCAGAAATATTTTATTTGTTTTCGAAGCATTTTCTTAATAAACTTTAATGACTGGATATACCTCCTGCTTATTGTAAACCTCTTATTAGAAACTTTTGTAATTTTATGAAAAGCCAGGGGGTATTTTATTGTACAACTGCAGGTTTCACCTTTTAATGTCTTGACATACACCTCCTGCTTTTGTAAACTTCTTGTTAGAAACTTTCGTAATTTTATGAAAAGCCAGGGGGTATTTTATTGTACAACTGCAGGTTTCTCCTTTTAATGTCTTGACATACACCTCCTGCTTTTGTAAACTTCTTATCACAAAACTTTTATAAATTTATAAAAATCCAGCAGGATATATTATCAGCTTTTATCAACTTCATTTTCTATTTTCTTTCTAACAATTAACCCTTTTGAAAAAGCAAAAGAGCAAATAATGAAAAAAAGGTCAATTTCTACATACATAAGTGTACGCAGAATTGTACTCTCAGAAAATGTTTCACTCTGACATATAATCAAAAAATTTATATTACCATGCAAGCTCAATTACATTTTCTGTGAGCAAAATTCAGTCTGTGTGAAAAAAATTATAAGAGAAAATTGGCCTTAATGATTTAGGTTCATTTCCAAGGACTAATTAATGACCAATCAGTTATTAAGAGATATTGTTATTTAGAAAATTCTGGTTAGTTCAGTACAAATTTGTTTTGAAAGCACCAAAAGAATCGACTCAATGTAAGTGAAATTATAAACTGTTTATAATTTATACCTTGTGTCTTTGTCCTAGTGAGGTAAACAGTAAACCGCTAAAGTTTGTATCATCTATTAAGTAATCATCGAATCACATAACATGAGTAAGATGGATAATATAGGACACCTTAGCAACCATGAAAAATTGACTACTGTTGACTGTTAATTTAAAAAACATTGAGTGGAAGTACTATGAAAAACTGGCCATTATAGTGGTATTCCATAAAAATATAGATAATGGTCCAAGTAAATAAAAGATCTAACTGTAATTCAAACTAACTATTGGTTTTCCATGGTAACCATCACTACACACTTCACATCTTCGTCCAGAATAACCTGTTTGACAGCCAACACAAGTGGGTGCTTTATCAGTGTCCATTATGCATTGGGTTGCAAACTGATTTGGTGAATTTAGTCCTCCTGGACATGGACATTCCGCACAATCATTGACTTGACCAATGGCTGCATTGCCATAATAACCAACAGAGCATATTTGACAGTTTGTTCCTGCAATAATTAATAGCATCGTTAATAAACACCTGAATATTGTTTCATTAGACAAAAATAAATTTTAGTCTACATCAGGCCACCTGCAGTTGAAAGTTCATTCATCATCATTTCATCAGCGGGAATGTAAATGCGGGATGCAGTGGATTTTTGGATAATTTTCTAAAATCCAACTTCGTAACTGAGGTGCAGGACTCCGACCCAATACAGCATAGCATAACAAAATGAGGTGATATTGACACTAAAAAGCCAAATGTGGCAGGTGATGATGAACAAAGTTTCAACTACAGGTGGCCTAACAGATCGTAAAAGAAACCACGTGATACTAAAATGAACCGACTTATTTATATGGATATAACAACCATGCAATTTCGAGTAACCAAACGTGACTATTATGTTACAAAACTATTTCTACCCATACTGCCATCCTGTCACTATTCAGAAAAGGGAGTTTAACATGTATTTTTTGTCTTGTGTCTACCGGACTCCTAAAAACATCACAAGTAGACTTTTTTTCAACTCCCTGGTTGTGATAAATTTGTATTCTAATTTCAAATCTAACCAGTTTTCAACATCAAATGGACATTATAATTTCCACATCAATTCCGTAATGACATTCTTAATGTCAATTCTAATTTTAAATCCAACACATTTTCAACGTCAAATATTTAGTTAAAATTATTTAGAATTTAACGACACATAGAGACAAACTATATGTCTGTATGTGACATACTAGTGTAACGGTGAATCTAATAAACATGTTAGATAAACCTTTTCCTTGGTTTACTAAAGTTGTGGAGCTTGTTAAGCATGTATAGTATTACACCTAGTATATCTCTTTCAACAGACAGGTTGCTCATCAAAGTTTAATTGAAAACACAAAAGCACCTAAAAATACATTAGACTATAACCAAAATATCAAATAGTTTCTATCATTAAGAGGAGAATATTTTTAAATAGCTTTTGTTATATATATTATATTATTATATACTTATTATACATAGATCTAGTATATGTACAGTACTGTTTAAATTTTAAATTCTTATCAGGATTCAAATGCAGTTTCTGGACATGTTCTTACCTATAATTATTATTTGAAAACTGGTTTAAACTGATTAAAAGAAAAACAGGTACATAATATTTATTTGCAGTTACTTCCTTTACAAAAAGAAAAAATATTTTCGTAGTTGTTTTATTATTTCACATTTAATAGTAAATTGTAAGTTGAAATTAGCATGTCAAAGTACAAAATAAAGTGGAGATAAAACTGATTAGAACTTCCAAACCAATTAATTTAAACATATAAAAGCTGGCTTCTGTGTTAGTCCTAATCAGATTCTCATAAAAAGTCAAAATGTAAACTTCACAAAGCAGTGTACCCACAAATTTTCATATCGGACAAAAACCACATGAAAATAAATTAACATTATAATTTGTGATTAATTTCTAATTTAATTTGGAAAACTGTTCTAATGGTTATAAAACTTCATCTGCAGTAATATTTCAAAAATAGAAAATAGAGGTGAAACATCATTTACCAAAATTACAGTAGTTATTTAAAGTAAAAAGTCATATTAACGTCAGGTTACAATTCAGAATACTTTTTTATGAAAAGTTATCAATCAGGAATTCATAAGATTATATGTATGTTACTAAAAACCTTTTTACCTTTGGTATTATGTAAACAACTATAACAGGTCCCATTTTTAGGATTACATTTGTTTGAATGTTTGTTACACTTGCATGCTATGCAAGAGTCTGAAGGTCCACCATTAGTAGGAGATCTTGTATATCCATTGTTGCAGTTTTGACAAAACTGACCACTATATTCCCGAGGACAGGTACAGTATTCAACATTCTTTACTATTCGTAAACCTGCTGTGTTAGTGATGTCATACGTACTGTAGTACATTACAACATTGGATAGACCAACATACTGACCATTATTCTAAAATAGGAAATGTGTATATAACTAACCACAATACATAAAACAAACAAAAATTTCAACTGCTGGAAAGATGTACTTGTGAGAACTTGAATTAAGTCATAAAATATTGTGACCCAAGTTATAGTACTGTCTGAAAACCCATCAGATATAAGTGTTTAATTACTGATATTCTGTGCGAAACTTTTGTTTGAAGTGCTGCAGGAAATCTGTGACAATTTGTACTGATTAGAGATAGAGCATGTGTCTTGGTTTACAAATGATTTTCTGGATACAAAATATATCAGGAAAAAGGCTTTCCATCTGAAACACAGTCCATACATAGATTTGCTTACAGTAAAGAACTGAAAACATTAGATGAAATATGCCTATGAATCTCCAACAACTTTGATGAGGCAAATGTTGCTGCTTCTTTCTTCTTAGGCTATAAATAGTATGAAGACAATGCATACCTTAGTCCATTTTCCACGTATAAGAATGAACTCAAGATCACTTAGGGTTGCTAGCATTTCAACGTTAGATGGCCGAACACCTTGTGTGATATCTTTATTCCAATGCTTCTCATAAAATTGAACCTTTAAGAAGAGAAATAGGTACAATACAATTCAATGATTTTGTTCAGTATTCTGCCATACATAATGAACCTAATGAGATATCTATGTATTATGGCTAAGTAGACATTTTTGTTTTAGCTTTCATGACATCTTTTGTAAATAGAAACCATGTTTGCTAACCATAAATAATATAGTCATATGACATGTAAAGGAACTGAATATATGTTTTCTAAGATTTGTTGCACATTTGTTGACTTGAATGTCTTCAAATCAAGTTCATCAAGTTTAAAGGCAGTTATGTTATTTTGTAAATTTACTTTTTAAATAACATGTAACACGTAATAATAATATATCAGAAGCAGTCACCATAGCTGTACTAAGAAAACAGGTGATCGTAACTGCCAGGGAAGTGAAGTATCTTCTTAGTGAAAATAAATCCAGAAAACAGTTTAAACACCTCTATTTCCCAGGAAGTGGACCTGTTTCTCTTATAATGGCTCCACTTGGCAGGTAAGATATATTTTCTCTCAGAACACCTACTTTTGATGGAAGCAGATATCTCTCTCTCCTAGAATAGCTCAATTTGGGAGAATAGAAAAAACAGTTCAGCTTTCCAGGAAAGACATTTTTCTTAGAATATCTATTTTTCCAGGAAGTAAGATAAAATATCTCTCTTACATACAACAGCTCCATTTGCCAAGAGAGAGAAACTTAGTCTTAAGAATAGGTCACTTTTCCAGAAGGAGCCAATTCATTATGTTGCTATAGGAAAGCTCTATTTGCCAGCAGTGACAAACTACTTGGAACTAAAATATTAACTTTGAAAAATAAATAATAGTTCACAGTAATGACACTTCTAGTACACTTGTTTCCTTTCTTTTGTTATGGTAAGATTATGAATCTTTGAACACTTAATAAAATAGTCCATTTTGAATACCAATGTCAGTCTTTAAGAAATATTGTCTGCATTTCAGTTGTCTATAATATTTAAAATTTAGCAGCATTCTTTTTAATATTTCACAATAACAGTGTCAATTCAATCAGTTAATACAGTATATGGACATACCTTATATGATCGAAATTTTTGATAAACAAGTGGAGGTGATGGTAACTTTGTTACTAATTGATAACTTTGTCCTCTGCCTTTAATAATAACATCTCCAAGTGTGGAAGGGACCATAGGATTGGATGAATTTTCTTGGGTCATATCAAATGATAAATGAAACATATATGATGATCTTTTGTTACCAAGGAAAAGCTTCGGTGCAGAAAAATATAAAAGTGCATGGTTTCCAACATTAGATAGCTTCGCAAAGCCCCTACAGAAAAAGTGAAAAAAACGTAGGAAGAAATAAATTTTGCAAAACAATTTCAGAAATATTTCAATACATATGTTTTCAAGTAAAAGCACAAGATACTGAAATTAAATATAAATTATTGTTATTTACAGGGTTCGAATTAGTGATTCTCTATTCGCTAAAAGCAAATCAAATCTGAAAACTAGCAAATAAAAAACTTGTTTATATTTTAAGCAAAATAGCAAATCAATAAATAACCAACTTGTCAAAGAATTGATAACATACTGGTTCGTTGTTTGTTCATTCATCGTATGTTGTTTTTGCTTTTTACACTTTAAGTGTCTACCATTTATATTCTTAGAAAAAGTGAAACCTCATTTTACAAAACACTCTCGCACATATCTTATAATTACTTGAATTGAATTGTCCACACATGTTTTTTCCCGGGGTCAGCAGGTGTCAACACTCTCCTATAAATAAACTGTATTCTCTTTTTTTAATCTTTACTGCCGTACATTCACTTACTTTTGCAAGGAAGAACAAAAGAGAACAAAATAATGTTTAGAATAAAGCTTATAACTTTTGTTTTAGAATTTAGAGTGTATTTAAAACTTTAGAAGAAATGTTTTGATCAGTTTCAAGTGTAATAAATTTAAGAATGGCTGTTTCTGCAACATTGTCGACAGTTTTAAATTGGGAGAAACAGTTTAATTGCAAGTTTACAAAGACTACAAGAGGTGCTAACGTTACGAAGTTGCAATGTGATATTTGTTACAAATTTAAGAGTCGTATACATGGTCTTAAAAACTTTAATGATCAGTGGATTAATGGAAGTACTTCAGTTAAACAAGATAGTGTGAAAAAGCATTGTAATTCTGCTCCACATTTGATAGCATTAGATTTAGTAGAGAAGGAAAAACTTGGAGCCACCAACTATAACAACAATGTGTTAAAAAGAACACCACTAGTTACAGGGCTTATCAAAATGGCTGACAAAAATCAGGTCGATGTTACAATGAAATTTAACACGGCTTATCTAATTTCTAAGAAAGAACTTCCTTTCACTATGTACTCTTCTATAATGTTGGATGTACAATAAAAACATGGAGTAAAGTTATTGAAAACTTATTCAACAGATCGCACCGCTGCATTGTTTGTAGATGAAATCGGGGCTGTTTTAAAGGAAAACCTGATAAGTAGCCTCGGTAAGCACTATTACTCTTTATTGTCAGATGTTAGTACAGACACTATTATGCGTGAACAAGAGGTCATTTATGTAATGTACCTTGGGCAAGGTAAACCTGTGTTAAAGTTTCTAAGCATTCAGAGTTTGGAACATGGGAATGCGAAAGGTATAATTGACAGCTACGAAAAAGCTTTTGCGAGCATCGGTATAGACACATGACAGAATATATGGCCTAAATGTATATGGTGCTTCTGTCAATCTGGGTGTTCATTCAGGTGATGCAGTTCAACTTAAAGAGGATGCAGGTTGGTTGATGGCAGTTCATTGCTTTAGTCACAGGGTGGAATTAGCTTACAAAGAAGCCTTTGAAAAGAGCACAGTTTTCAAAGAAATTAATGATAATTTATGCTATTGAAGTTGTTTTATCAAAAAAGTCCTAAAAGACTTCGTGAGTTGGCTGAGTTAGCTGAACTGTGCAATTTAGTAGTTGTCCCCAAGCCTGTGAAAAGCATCAGGGTGTAAGATGGCTTGACCACAAATTTAAAGTGATGAAGCTTATTTTAGACAACTTTGGACTTTACCTAACACATCTAAAATTGCTTTCTGAGATGGATTCTTCCCATGAAAAAGGAGCGGAAATTAAAGGCTGTCTGAGCAGATGGATGTTTGCTAAATTCCCCCTAAATCTCGCAATTTATCTCGATAATTTAGCACCGCTGAAAAAAATTAGCCTATCCTTGCAACAGGAAGTACACAATCCTGTGAAGACCTTACGTCGCATCAATGAATTTGGGTGGACCATGGCTAAATTGAAAGGAGTCCTTGCTCAAGCTATATATGATATTGAGGAAACAGGGGGAGAATCAATTGCAAGGAATTGTCTAATGCACTATACTATCTCATGCATATCCCGAAAAATGCAAACAAACAAATAGTAAGGTTACCGTTGATATTGTTGCTCTTATGCTATCCGACCTAGAGGATTAAGAAGGAGTGGAGTGACCTAAGGACCATTTTTTTATTCTAGCGTTATAATTCGTCTGACAAAATGAGATATACAAAATAAATAGAAGCATGACATTTGTGCTTGCGCAAAATATAATTTTTTAGATTTAGAATTTTATCTTGTCAGACAAACACACTCGAGCTGTAAACATTGATGTTTTTTATTGTAGAAATTGTTCATGGATTGAAATGTATTTTCGTTGTCTGATCATTAGTCTCCCCAATAAACCCTACTATTTTGAGCCCCTAAAACGATATGGTCGCTAGAAGTTTCATAAGAGTAAGCTGTGCGAAAGGTTTTAGGGTCCCCAAGCAAACTCCATTACAATGTTCTGAGACCCTAATGCCTATCAGTATGGTCGCTAGTAGGATCATTGGAGTAAGCTGCATGCAAAGGTTTTATTCCTTCATAAATTACAATAAGTTTTTAAGTCACAGCAAACTCTGTTACAATGTTCCGAGACCCCAACGCCTATCGGTATGGTCGCTAGTAGGATCATTGGAGTAAGCTATTGCCAAGTTTTATTCCTTCATAATTACAATAAGTATAAGTATTTCCCCCATTTGAAATAAAACAACGTTGTATGTTTAACTGGGATCGATGAGAGCACGATGCCATTTCCCCCAAGTATTTCATTTGACCACCAGACAAACATACTAACTTTCTGAACACTTCACTTCTGTTGTGTATACAGTTCTTCGAGTTTTTTACAGTGTGAAACAAATTGGAAAATTTTTCTGTTTGTTTGGCGAATCACTTTTTTTCTTCTTAATTCGAACGCTGATTTACCCAATAAATTTGTTCACACTCAAAAAAAGCATAATTTTGTATGTCTTTAATACTTAACTAAATAAGTGTCATGCTAATTTGTGGGATAAAAAAAGCACACAATGTCAATAATTTTGTATGCCTTTAATACCTAATTAAATTGCTAATTTGTGGGATAATACATATTTCACACTTTTTCAAGGATTGTCCTTTGACTTTAACCCTATTAATAATAGAATTCTGTGGGGCTTCTCATTAGCAGGGGGTCCTTATCTTTTGAGTGGTTTATGTATTCCTTGTATCTGATATAGACACTTTCCGATTTCCACTAAAAAAATTCTGTTTGTTTGTGGCCAAGAATATGGAAATTTTTGCTGACGTCAGCATTTTATGAAAAGGTTAGGCAAAAATCATTATTTCTCATATGATTTCTTGGAAGTTGCACCAAATCTAATTCTTCTGAGCTATTTTCACTTTCATTTTCAAGAAGTCAGTTTACAGGGCTTTCTTGTATGTAAAAAGTAATGACAAAACTTTCACAGGATGATAAAAGGATGGCAAAGCTTTTACAATTACTGCTTCTACAGCATTGTATTTTCTAGGTAAACTTCCTTTAGTCAAATGCTTTATCTTTGAATTTAGGCAAAAGACACTTTCATAGTATCATAAAATAAATATATATATTATATATGAAGTGCTTTTCATTAATGAATGTAACGATGATGAAGTTCCGTATAAATACTTAGCATTAACTATTCTAGATGTCATTAATAATGTGAATGAAGATCTCTTACTTGAGAAAGAATATTTTTGGATCGGAACACTTGTCAGGCAACACAAGGGTCTCAATGAGTCTCGTGATTGGAGTTGTACAAAGAGAACTGATAAGCAAAAGAATTAAATGATATCAATTCTATGGTTGCGTAACTGTTTCTTTTTAAGCTTAATTACTTTTTAACACCTTTTTAATATGCATTCATCACCTTATAAATATTCTTACTATAATAACGGTTTTAACTTGTATAGAGATTTTATGTTTTGATAAAGTTGGTTTAATCTCAACGAAATATTACGTTTTACAGTTTTTGATGATCTACTGTTTTTTCTTGGGTTGATACCTGCCAATTTGTGTTCACCT
>JANTOQ010385907.1:0-12045 GCA_027564595.1 Bythotiara depressa
GAGTTCTCTATTCATGAAAGGGACATGATTTCCACGAATAGATTTTTGTTTTAAAGGTGCATGTGTATCTAAAATATATGTACATACACCAAGGAATGTTTCCATATTAATGTTAGAAATATTTGGTCTTAATACATTTTTTCGTAAATTGTTAATGAAAATTTCATTGGAATTTTTTCTATAATTTCGGTATGTTATAACATTGGGAGTTTGTTTGGCAAAATGCGTTTTTAAGACACTGTCAATGTGTGGAAATCAGAAACCTTTTGGATCATCTCCTCTTTGCCATATCGCCTTAAGCATAGCTGGATGAACAGCTTACGTTTCCCATAACACCCCCTAATAAATAGTTAAATGTATAAAATCCATTTCTGGCCATCCATTCCATTCAAATGTGACGAAGTTTTTAACCGACGAATAATTTTGTCCGACGCAATTTTAACCCTACTTGAAAAATAGATGGTGGTCCAGAAATACTAATTTTTCTCAATTTCTCTTGCTCATGCCACATCCTTCTTTGAAATGAAGTCCTTTGTCACTGGTTTATATTTGTTTGACCGTGAAGTAATTTTTACGGAAACTGAAGAAGAGGAAAGAAGAAGGTGGAAACCACTGAACTTGCATTAGAACCAAAGGATAATAAAAGCGGTGATAGGCAATCGGGAGAGGGAGATGAGGGAAAACACCAAGAAGGGGAAATTCCTTTTGATAGTTTCAATAAAATGGATGTTATTGTTCTTAAAGAAGAAATAAGGAATGTATGGACGTGACTTACTTTTTTTTTTTTTTTTTTTTCAATCTTCGATTTTGTTAACTTTGTGTTTTGGTTCAAATTATTCGTCGGTTCAAAGTGACGAAATTTTGGCTAGGTGGCGAAAATTTTAACCGATAAATAATTTTGACAGTTGGAATTATAACCTGTATGGTATCTTTGGTTTCTTTAGAATTCTGAACAACCCAATCACGTGGTATTAAACGGCTAGCAATATTAAATTAGTTTTTGCCAGTTTTGTCCGTTGAATGATTTATAATCCCTTTTGCGTCAAAATAACTATTATAAATTGTAACGTTAATAACCATAAGTTTCTGCAAATGTTTAGGGAGCATTCTCCTATAGAGTGTTAAGAAATGTTGCATTTGCTCCTTGTTCACTGCCTAAAAAATATGAAGGAAACGCAGACAAAAACCAATATCCTCCCAATTGTCTAAATTAGGTGATAAAATTACCCACCGATCTATCCACCCATCAATAAAGCCTGCATATGTGGCACTGCCAGATTATTGTATATACAACTGGGCTGCAGTTTTTTGTTGTTTTGGCCATGGTCCATAATGAACAGATATAACAACTCCAAACGTTCCGCCACCGCCACCGCCACCGCAAATCCGAAAACAGATCAGAGTATAACTAAGTGTCAACCGGAATATGGCTACTAATTGGTGAAGCAATCTCAAAATTTAAACCATTATCTATTCCTATGCCAAAATACCGCGACATGGCTGAGAGAACGTCTCCCATCAACCAAGTATGTGATATTTTTATCCAATCGCTAGATAAACTTCCTCCCACATTTGTCCACCACCAACCTTAATTACAGCAGGATATGTTTTTCTAAACAAGTCCCGGGGAAACCAGTTGTTATTGCTCCATACTTTTAAAGTTATACATCCACATCAATATTGTTTTAATCGTAACTGGAATGTCACGTTTGTTTTCAAATTGGAAAACAGTCTGGATATATTTCACATCACAAACTTCAACACTTTACGCTCCCCCGCCCCAGGCAGCAGATGAATTACAAAACATTTTCGAACAATCGTGGTACTGCATACAAATCACTTTTTGAAATGTTAAACGCAACTTCTCCTTGTTGTAGACGTTCCCCATACATGGAAGGGTCTAGCTTGTGTAGAGAACTAGTTAAATTCCCTTTTAAGGCGTTCCATTCAATCAAACCAGGTTAACATGATGGATCTGTAGGTACGCAATATCCAGTCGTTAATTTACCTGGAAAATATTTGTCGCAAATAAGACTAAAATTACCATCGGTTTTGTTGACATTTTGAAGGACACGCGATGATACTTACTTCGTGTTATTTCCAATATAGCACCTGATATCAACTCACAACGATCATGCGATGAAAAACAAATAAATAAAATAAATAATTTCTTATAAATTCTGTCATATTATACAAGTATATAGTTGTTTACCTTTTTACTAACGCTCTCCTCAGCGATGATTTATATATTACTTTATTTTAACTATTACTTGTACTCTTTATATATTTACTATTTATTTGCACATTTCTGCAGACTTTTTTTTGTCTTTTAAAGTACTACTAAACTAAATAATAAAGCATATTATATTAAACTTCCCATTGGAAATCTTTATAATTTTATGAGGAACCAGGGAGTATTATCAGCGTTTACCAAATTTATTTTTTATTATATTTCCAATAATTATTAACCCCTGGAGAAAGCAAAATAGCAAAGAATAACTAAAGATTTGATTCCTTTCCAGGTTGGCACTATATGAAGTAAGGGTTAACTTAACAATTCTCCAGTCACAAAACATCTTTATTTTGAATTTCTAATCATTAAAAGAAAAGCTCGAAGAAGAAATAACATAATCATCACAAATATGTTACCTGACAAAAGTCATGATGGAGGATCTTGTCCTCATATCAAGATGGAAAAATAAGGTTAACGCATATGTGTTCTTACCTGCCATGAAGTATATTCTGTCGAACGAATACAGAATACATTTTAAACTTCCTTAACGCATGAATATACCTACTGGATAAAATAAACTACTTATAGAAAACCTTTATAGCTATGTGAGGGACCAGGGGTTCTTATCAGCTTTTACTACATTTATTTTATTTTATATTTCCAATAATTAACCCCCTGAAAATAGCAAAATCGCAAAGAAATGCGTAATGATTTAATTAATTCCAGGAGACATTATGCATTAAAAAGTTAACTATTTTGGATAGTAGTTATATTTTCTCATATTTCTGGTATATTATTCTTGGTTTCCTGGGACAAGAAAGATTTCTACCGCATACACACCTATTACGCTCATATATTTACTGCCGAAGTTTATTCGTTCAAGAAAAACATGATAGACAATGTTGTTATTTTTTCAAACTGAACTTTATTAATGTACACATATTCAAGCAATAATAACTTGTTTGACGTCAATACACTTATCTTTTTATTTATCTATCAATAGAGTTTAAATAAAATGTTGAGTAAAGAATGCTATTATAAACATTTTTCTATTGTTCATCTTTTGAACATTGCCAACATGAATTCATTTTCACACTCCACAATTATTAAATTTTGAAAAACAAATTGAAACAATGGCCTTTTGTCTCTATATTGTTTTAGTGCAGTAGAACAATAGGTCATTATGAAAATTTAAATAACCTAGTTTCCATTTGCTTGATTTTCATGTCACTTGCAATAATAATAGGCCAAACAGACCAAAAATGAATAAAAATATGTTGTTATGAGGTGAGAATGTATGCACAAAAAATAAAACGTAAAAATAAAAAATAATTTTTTTTTTAATTTACCAGTTCAAACATTTGGGTGTGGTCAGGCACCTGCTAGTAAAAGTTTCACTTTTTTTTTCATAAATCTCTTTCATGTATATTTTGCGGCAGACTTGTGAAATTTCAGCTTATTTGGATAATGTAATCGTGAGTTATTTTAAAAAACCCGAGGGGTAGGGCATTTTTGCCCCCCCCAAATAAAATAGGGTTAAGTTTCAAACTAATGTTTATGTGGACAGTATTTCCTGACGATATCACCTTTTGTGCCTTGTAGGGAATGCTGCCCTCTAATGCATGTAATGTTTTGTTAGTAGCGTGTACGTTTTCAGTCCATGTTTTAAATTAATTTAATTTTTATCCAGCGTTTGTTTACTGTAATTTATGATATTAGAATAGAAAAATAATAATAATGGTTTTCTTCAAAATCAACATTTTGTCTACATATATTCAACGTTCAAATAATAAAAACGATTAATGGAGGCACTTCAAAAACAGGACAAATATTAATTAAAAGTTGATAGCCCGTTTCGAACTACTCATGCGTGAAAATCTATTTAACTTTCCTCAATAGCCCAACGCGGCTATCTTCAGGTAAATTCAATAGGTTGAACATCCAGCTTCGCTCTTATATATCCACAACTGTTTTAAGTTTTATTAATTGTAACACTTACCCACTTGAAAATGGTAATAAAATGAAAATTTTCTTGCTGCTTTTTATTTTTATTTATGTATAAGTAGTATTAATAATTATGAGATTATTAAGAAGAGCAACATCTGTGTGACACATCTCCACTTTAATAACAGTCATTCTCGATAGAATGTACGAAATGTAACACGCCGTGCGCGAATTGCCGTGAATCCGATTTCCCGATAAAACAGACTATATCTAGTCTAAAATATAATAAGCTTCCATTGTTCGTTACCTACTAAGCATTCAGGTGTAACATCTCCCCAATAAACTCCATGTGGTATTATCAATGCTATCGGATCACTCTGGTGAAGAGAGGGTGCTTTCGCTGTCAAGTGATTGCAAACACCTTCGTTCATGTTATATCTAGAGAACAAGCAACATATACCCTGTTACATTGTTTTGAAGAAGTGAAACCTAGAAAGTAACTTAATGTTTTTTCCCCATAGTTATTGTGTTAATGTTAAGGTCATGTTCCGCAGTGTAAGCATTTCCAGGAGAACATTTTGAACCATATTGGACGTATCAAAACGAGCCGCTTACTGGTCTGGATACGAAATCTCCCAAACTTAACCCTTAAATGGATACACCCCCTGTCTATTGTAAATTTCATAATAATAATCCTTATAATTGGATGAAAGATCAGGGGGACTTATTAACCTTTGCTAACATTAATTTTCCTTTCATTTCCAATTAGTAACACACCTGGAAAAAGCAAAACAGCTAACAAAGAAACGTAGATTTGAATAATGTCCAGAGACTCCAGGTACTATAGGGTTAAGAGCGTATGTGGTCTGTGTAATATGTGATCTGTGTAATATGTGGCCTGTGTAATATGTGGTCTGTGTAATATGTGGTTTGTGTAATATGTGGTTTGTGTAATATGTGGTCTGTGTAATATGAACGATTTTCTCTGTCCCGCCCCTTGGTCATAGTTTATACAATTATTTATCTGCAAAGTGGCCCGTGACGAGAGGAGAATAACATAGGTTGTTGAAAATAATTTTTTAACTACTAATGCTACTTTAGAATATGGTAATCTTGCAAATCTTGACAAGGGAATGGGTACATTTATGAAGTAGTAGTTGAAAGTAGCGTTTAACCCTTTAAAATACATAGTCTCCCCGGAAAGGAATCGAACCATATGTCATTTCTTTGCTATTTTACTTTTTCCAGGGGGTTAATTATTAGAAATATAATGTAAAATAAATTTGGTAAAAGTTTAATATATCCAGAAGGTATGCTTGTGTATTAAAAAGGGTTAAGGTTATGCTTTCCGTTGACACATCAATATTTTTCTTTTTTAAAATTAAAAAATGGTTATGATCACTTCATATCTTTGACCGAAACAGCTATCTTCCTGTGCTATAATCTACGATTCTATAATACCCATTGAAAGTTATTAAAGGGTTATGTCAATAACATTCTACTTCCCTATCGTGTTCTTTATACTTCGTTAAAATATTAGCATAAAACCACATGAAGAGAAGAACTGTGTCTGGATTTCTGTTAAAGAGTCGCGCGCTCATTATATTGTCTATAATCCTGGACATTAATTATGGCACTTTTGGGAGCTTTATGCTGATTCGTGTTTTAGCACCTTTCCATTAGGGTTCCCATTCCACGAGATTGGTGTTAGGTGTAGGTGGGGAGCCGCGTTGGATCACTGGTGCCACTGTGATTTATTGAAAAACAACCTTAATTTCACTGATCTACATATTTTTTGACGTCACAAATGTCTGAAATAGACCAATTAGGAGGATAGCGAGATCACTCTCCATGCCCAACCGTGCTGCATGGCCTCGATCATATCTTTATCAAAGTACCCATGTCGAAAGTCATTGGTAAACTGGAAAGTTTATATCAATGAACACTTTCGCAACACTTGGGGAATTCCATCTTTGAAATTTTTGGCGCTTTGTGCCATTATTTTATGGCCAGGATTGTAGCAATAGTAAAGGTTTTAATTTCGTTAATTGCTGTTTTATTATCACGAATGAACGAAAAGGTTGACATAGAACTCAATAATGAAAAGTTAGGATACGACGGGACGACGACAACGACATCAACAACGACAAAAATATATGCGTTAACCAAAGATCAGATATGTTCTAAAGATTATATTTCCTCTTATTATCGGTGAAGGAAAAATAAACGAGGCACGCTATTTTAAGTATTGAGCTTAGCTGATCATGTTGAAGTGATTTTGAGGTTCCTATGTCAACTGCTTGTGCACTTTTAACTCGATGAAAGGCGAGAGGGCGTTTTTATCGTTTTAATATATAATAATGCAACAAAATATAAATGATAGTACTTCTTAGTCTAAAACTTTAAGCAATCACTGTTAAGGTGAGAGTGACAAGAGTTTTATGTGAATGAGGAATTAGTGAAATATTGAATTGTTTCGTAGCTACTCTCAACGGTAAGTCATCCATAACCCTTTAATGCATAAGCATACCTCCTGATTATACTAAACGTCCCATTGGAAACCTTTATAATTTTATAACAAACACGTAGCCAAAATAAAACCACTAAAAGCAAAATATAATAACCGCATCAAAGCAACTGTTTATCATGGAAGGATTTCTGAGCTATATAAATATATTCAAGATCCGTAGCCTCTTAACGATTATTTATAAGGATTTAACCATTAGGTTCGTGGCTTTGAAATAGATTTTCTGTTTGGGATAAAATTTTAGTTTTGCTGTAAGATAAGCATAATTTATAACTTAGTATTCGAATATGTACCTAGTGGGCACATCATGGTCACACGACGTTGCAACAATGTTATAACAACTACTGAAACGTCTCTTCGATGTTGTTAGGACGTTGTTTGACTATGATGTGCCTACTGGGTAGTATGTTTTGTATATAAAAAAGTGAAATCACAAAGTTATTATTTATGAAAAGGTCTGATACAGACGGGGTTTTTTATTACAGAAGGAAAGACACGCGACTTTTAGTATTTTGATTTAAATAAACAATGGTTTATTGTTAAACAGAAACATAATTACAAAACGTAATCTGGTTTATGATATTATCTCACATTATCAAACAAATAATATGATATAGTTAACAGTTGAAAAGAATTTAAAATGTCTAGGGAACGAGGCGTTTCTTAGTATTTATTGAAGAAGGAGTTACACTTACTTTTCAAATGCTCGATACGCTATTGCTAGGTCGCATCTAAGTCTCCAGTTCTCCTTTATTATACTTTTCTCGTCGAGTTTCTCGTTCAATTTTCGATTAACAGCTGCAGAAGACATTTTACAGGCCTTTTCTTGTATTGTCCGCCATGTTTGATTTGCTAAAATAACTCGGTCTAATACAAGTTTCGTTCTTCGTACAGAAAATTGGAAAACCATAATGCTCTGTGAAGTAAGATGTAAGATGTAAATTACATTTGAGTGATTGAACTAGGTCGATAGTTTCAACAGTTCATAGAAGTAAAGATAACAGCTTCATTTTTAAGCTTTATATAAGCTACTTGATTCTTATTATGATCTATTTTAATAAGCACTCCACCGCAGCTAACATTTAATTCAACACGCCTGCATTTATGTACTTACATCAGATGTCATATAATTGCATTGTTTTTTAATAAACACAGGTTGGTTAAACTACAATCTCTTTTGTGTCAATAATTACGGGTAATTATATAACCCAGTCCCCTATTATTTCATAAATCCGGGTGTCAGCTATAAAGAAAGTATTAAGTAAGTAAGTAAGTATTTATTTGCCATCAGCAAGTTAAAATTACAATCAGTACAAATAAAAAAATAAGTAAAAATAAATAAAGTAGTAAATAAATAAATAACATATAAATATGCTGTATATCTAAAAACAATTTTTATATCTAATATCCTATATATATTTAAAAACTATTTAAATAACAACTAGAAAGGGTGCTCAGTATGGCTGATGGTCGGGATAACACAAGAAAGGCTTGAAGGCAATGTGGTCCCTTTAGAAAAAGGCGGAGGATAGTAAAAATGTTTTATGTATGATAGTACTTACCAAGAAATAATTTTCCAACATGTCATCAAGTATAGATGTCGTTTTCTTTTAACTTTAACATGCTGAGAAAGTACTATTTTAGCTTGTGTTTAAAGCCATTCTCACTTTCAGACGTTTTTATGTCATTGGGAAGTTTGTTCCACAGGGAGAGCCCCAAGTAAGACAAACGTGTTTGTAGCTGATTGGTTCTTCTACTAGGTTGTAGGAGCTTACGTAGAGAAAAGCGAGTTTTAGTGCTTCCTTTTACAGCAGGGACAAAGATATCTGACATATATGTCGGTCACTTATCAGTAAAGAATTTGTAAACTTGAGAACAATCACATTGCTTTAAGCTATCTTTACTGGTAGCCAATTAATCAACTCAAATTCAGAATATCCAATGTGTGCCCTGCAATCTTTTAGGAGACAAAATCTCATACACTTGTTTTGAATAATTTGGATCTTTTTCTTGAAATCTTGATTTAAATTTGCATACCATGCACAAGATGCATAGTCGAAGTGTGGCTGAATAAGTGAATTGCATAAAAGTCGACGCAGAGAAGCTGTTAAAAATTTGTTTTTACTGTACAGAAACTTAAGTTTGTTATTAATCTTGTTAATTATATGAAGAGCCATTGGCTCTCCAGAAAGACTTTGATCAAGTATACACCCTGGGTATTTCACTTCTAAGTGTTTCTTGATCTGAATATTGTTATACTTAATATTAAGTGATTCAACTTTTTTAGCTTTACTTTTTGCAACAAAACGAATGGATTTTGTTTCCTCATCACCAAAGTGGATACTTAAATTATTAGCTACAATCGAATCACAAATATTGCTAAAATCCTTCTTTAATATCTTTTCTATCTCACTCACATCTTTATGCTGAAAACAAGACAGGAATCATCTATCGCAGATAACAGCTTGTTCCATATCATTGACATATCGAAGAAATAATAGAGGACCCAAGATAGATCCTTGTGGAACATCACAATCAATGTTACCAGGACTAGAAATAACTTTATCAACAGCAACACAAAGTGTCCGGTTAGTTAAATAGGAATTGAACCACAGAACCACTTCTTTAGAAAACCCTAGAGTTGCCAATTTATCTATAAGTATTGAATGAATGATTGTATCAAAAGCCTTCTGAAGGTCGATTAAAATCATTCCAGTTAATCACTGCACGAAAAGATCAATAATATAAAACAATATTATCGATATGAAATAATTAGACCATATCAAAAAGAAATGATCGCTAAAAGAAAATTTGGATAATATTGTAACAATATTCTCCTCACCAACTATCTCATGATAATATCATATTATCGTTACAGATAATAAGGGATAATACCACCTTAAAATAAATTTTTGAGGAAACTAACTAAATGTCAAGAAGGTTTATAAAGGAAAGTGAGTAAAAAGTCTTCGATATATGTTAGACATTACAAAAATTAATACATTAAGGGATTTAATTTTTAGAGAACTATTGTAATTTTAGCTAGATAATTACTGCCATGTATAAGCCCAGGGCTTAATTAAGGAAGTAGCACTTTTCAGTGGGCTTATCTATGGGTGGGCTTATCCATGGAGGGGCTTATACATGGGGACCATTTTCTTGTTAGTGGAAAGACTATAGAACAACAATGCTTTTTCAAGTATGCGACTTCAGTGATTTTCTTCTTAAATGAGACGATTCAAACAAGTGTTATAAACTTAAACAATACATACATATAAAACAGTCATGCATCAACACTTGTATAATCATCTTCTTAACGGAAAAGAATCAAATTTTAAATCACATGTCTGTTCTTCCAGATTTCGCTACCTGGACGTATCTATGGGTGGGCTTATACATGGGTGGGCTTATCTATGGAAGCGTCGGAAGCGTAAGGTTTGGTGGGCTTATATATGGATGGGCTTATACATGGCAGTTTACGGTATTAGCAAATTAACCTAAAAACCGCATTTTTCTCCGTAAGTTATTTTCTTGAGTACAGTAAAACTGCATGCTCGCTGGAACCTTTTTCAACAATATGGTGGGAGTTTAAAAAAATTCCCCTAGCACAAGTTAATGGGAAGGAAACCTACCTTGCTTAACTCGTTCGTGTAACCTCACTCTTCTACGTATCTGAAAAATAGAGGACAGACCGAAAAGATGCTACTCTCCTGAAGTGAATAGGTGATTTTTTATAATATACTTTTTATATTGAACAGAAGACATAAGAATGAATGGGAACGAGGTTGAGATGACTCAAAATGCATATTTATGGAGGCCTATGCATGCCTTCATTTCGAAATGGCTGTATTTTATCGAAGTAGTAAATCGTCACTGGACACATTTTTATGGAATACATTTGGCACATTAATAGTGTTATCTAGAGATAACGTGTGTTATCTATAGATAACGCTATTAATGTGCCAAATGTACACCAGAAGTTGCACATTAATAACGGTATCTATAGATAACATATGATATCTTTAGTTGTGAGTGTTATCTACAGTTTGTGCTTTTTCTATGCACAATTGGCACATTAACAGCGTTATCTATAGATAATATTAATGTGCAGCTTCTGGTGTACAATTGGCACATTAATATCGTTATTTAGAAATAACGTATGTTATCTATAGATAACGATATTAATGTGCTAAATACATATCTAAATGGTTTGTATGCGTTGTAAACTTGGTTTCACTCGCGGACAAAATTCAACCAATGTTTTATATACAAACGAAAGGCGTGAAGCTGGGTTCTACATCCTGGAACCTTTACCGAACGGCGTGTAACAAAAATATTTGAACTCTGGCACTCATTTGAACTTAGCTTTTGTTTCACGTCATATGTTTGTGAAGAAGAGCAAGTACAAATTTTGTGTAAAAGTTTCTGACAAGTGATAACTTTTAGATTATTAAATAAAAGTATGGCAAATTTCTTTGCAAGTTCAAGACAGCAAAATGACATTATTTTTCCTGTTACCCGTGATTTCTCTACCATGGCATGCTGGCTTTATGAGTGAGTAAATTAAAGTATATATTATATTATAATAGGCTATGATAGTTTTTACTTACTAGCAGCACAATACTTGCCTAATAAGAACCGGCGCAGTTGTTTTAAAGTGGATTGACTTTAATTTATTCTCTAGATTTATTCTCTAGATCCAGCTATAGTATTTTAATCCAGCTTAATATGCCAGTAAAAAGTGGAGAGGTAAGAAGGAGATTAGCTTAGGTTTCGATTTTACATGCGTAAAGAAGCAAATCTTGAATAAAACCTCTCCACGCTACGACGATTTGTTGTCATGTTTTTGAAAATCAATAAATTAAAATATTAAGTGTTGCACCAATATCAAAATACGCAGTATTCCTAAGATTAGCATAGATAGCTACCAGCCAGGATTTCCTAGCTTTTTCTCTCTGCTAATCCAAAAATATAAAGGTAAGGATTCTTCTTCATTAACGGATTGGAATATTCGGAAGAAAAACAAACTTCTGGTATCACCAGCATTACCATACCACAAACAACAGTTCAGCCAAACAATTCGTCATCTGTGTAAGTAAAATCGCAATTTTTTTATATTCAAAATCTAGCTAGACTAGGGTAGTTTGACTGTTGCAGTAAATGTAGAAGTAGCCAGCAGACAAATATGTGTTTAACTACTGACAGGAGCTATTTCTCCTATATTTCATTGGCTAGCTACCTTTCAAAATATGACTAAAAAATTCTCCGATTCGGTACCGTAATCGGGGGTGTCATTGTTCAATACCTATTTGGGTACTGGAAAGTATACTTTTCCCCTTCT
>JANTOQ010386129.1:0-12042 GCA_027564595.1 Bythotiara depressa
AGTCGGAAACGAAAGTATCAACCATACAAAACAATATAAATAACTTAGTACAATGGCCCATCCTTCCTTATGCACACACGTCAATCTTATGTATTCCCACAATGAAGCATAATCGCAACTCCGACTTTTGTCTAAACGTCATGTGTCTGCACTTAACACTTTCATATTCAACTTTACCGTCCAATAATAGACATTATTTCGTGGGGTTTTTTTTTAGCAAATTTTTTATTATATTTCTTAATATGTTCATGAATATAAATAAACTTTTTTTAATGTAAACGTTTGTTATATTTTACAAACATTTTTTTTTAAATTTTATTATTATTAATATTTATTACCTATCTCATTTTTTAGTTTCTATAACAGGACACATATTAATAAGAGGTCTGCGGATTCTGAAATATTTCAGCCGGTAAAAATATTCATTTAATAAATAAAATATTTTCTACATATTTTATTTATATTTCGTCATCTTATAATACTTGTCTTTTATGAGGATTTACAAATTTGAATGACAGCAATACTTACTATAAAAAAGCAACTGTGGAGATGTGTTGTCTTTGAAATCATGGGATACTTAGCCAATATCTACAGAATTCATCATACAAACAAAGCAAGAAGCATGCGACCTAAAAACATATTTCAGCTCTATACTGAGTCATTATAAGTTACCTCTGCTAAGGGTCCGTTACACACAACGATATTCTGGAAATATGCTGAATTATACGATATTTTAAAAATATTTTCGTGTGTATGGTGCGTCAAAAAATATTTTGATTTTATTAAATATACTAAAATGAGCATACGATATACTAAAATGAGCTTATGATGAAAAGCTGTTGATTTCAACCCGTTCAGCGGGTGTTTCTTTTTAAACAACTTCAAGTGCTCTTTATACTCTTTCCCACAACACGTGGTGAAACATATCCGAGTTGAAGAACTTAAATCAAGTTCGCATTAACAAGTTATTTTAACATGACAAGAAACGTTCCAAGAGGTTTTTACACATTCAGCATTGAATAATAGGCCCCATTATATTCACGACTTTCTATTTTATTTTTTGTTTTTTTTTCTAATTCAAGTACAAAAATTACTAAAATAACAAACTTTAAGATAAAAATAAAATAAACATATCTGAAGGCGAACCACTATTTAGGTTCACGTTATTTTGCTTATGCAGAGCAAGAAAGGCTGTAATTAAATCTAACTTTATCTTGTTACTCCTTACTTCTGTCTTTATGTGCTTCGATTTGCGCCACGAGATCGAAATGTTGAATAAAGAAAATTATTTTTAAAATATTTTGAAAACATTTTTTAAATATTTTTATAATTATATAATTCAGCATTTTTTTGAGGATATCGTTTACTCTCGTTTAGTTTTAACCTTTTTCGCACAATACAGCATTAAACTGATATGGAGTGCGTTCAAAGTAACTCAAAATGTTAAACTCTTGACACAAAAATAATAAAGGAGCACATCTTTAAAACACTTCCGGTGTAACATTTAGCTCAAAAATTAAATAGATATGTTTATCCCCTAAACTAGCTATATTGCTTCAAAAACTCAACTTAAGCCTGACTATGGAGAAAAACTATTAACTTTTAAACTTTAACGTTGCTTCAAGTTTCCTTATGTTAACTATCTAGATAAATGAATTGACAATATTTCCAGAAAATATTTATGAATCTTGAATTTTCCTTTTATCCTAGAACCTCCCACACGTCTGACAATGCACGAGGCTTGTGTCTAGACTACCTGTTAAAACACAAGTATTTTCAGGAATCGAAACCGCTAACCGTAGAAGATCATAGATGATCATTTCTTCACTTGTTGTCGTGTTGTTCTTTTTATTACGAGATGGTTGGAAAGCAAATCTTATTTGCAAATTATTTCTTTTTCCAAGGCGCTCTAGCCTGTTCGAGTTTCCACACTTTATCTAAACAAGAAACCTACCGTCTATCGTAAACAAAGGACGCTCCGAGCAGATGATACAAATTTTTTTTGCCTGTGACAAATCAATAAATACAAAAATATTATTATGGTTATTCGTCTTGTTTTGATGCGCCCACCTTTCCGTACTTTCGGTTAACTGCACAGCGCAAGCGTTTGGGGACTGGGGATGGAGGTGGCGGAAGCATGATAAGTTTTAGAATATTTTTGCAATTGTGATAGCACCCATACTATCCAACGCAAAATATTTGAGACTTTTGAGGTTTTGGGCCACTTTCATGTTCACTCACTATTAGATGGGGCGTCCATAGAACCAGAAAGGGGATAGGTGTTGACGGGGAACACCGCCACACTTTCCTGTATATTTTTATCAGAAACAACGGAGAGTATTTTTAAGGATACTGTAAACGCTCGGTCTCAAAATTTTTAGAAAAGGATTTGTTTATACCACTTGAAAGTTCTAGTGATATTATAACATTTATTTGAAATAAGAAATAAAAAGGGGGAAAATCGTAGGATAATTATTTTTCCTCAATATTCCTATCTAATTGTATTGTTTTATTTAACAAAATCCGTCGTATTCATAAACAATTTCAAAGATTACTGCTTCAGTATATTTATTTCTCTTTGAATTAATTTTTTTCTTCCAACTGGTTAAAGAATTGCCCCATTTAATAAACGCGTGACTTTAGTATTTCATATAGAATGTTAAAACGAGTATACTGGTCTTTTGTTAAATCGTGTAAATATCTTCTTTTTTTACTTAAACTACGAACGCAGCATAAAACGTATGTTATCTCGTAACAAGATATTTCAGCGAAACTCTGTCTTTCAAGAGCTTCAAGTCCCCGCAATTTTATCGGACGTAACGAAATTGCTCTCATTCCATGCAGCAAAGCCTGAGCTACAAAAGAGTGTCTCATTTTTTTTATTGTTATCGTCTTTCAATTCTTATCAATATATAACGGCTTTTCAACAAAAAAGTACGTACAAAATGAATATTTTTCAATTGTTTTTGTCATTATACTTTAACAAAGTGTTATTTTTTAAAACACACACACCCTTTTTTAATGGAAAGAAAGATGTTTCGAACCATGTGTTTTTTATAAAGACACTTTCACGTGGAGGGAACTTAGAGCTCGTTTTACATAAGTGACAAAATAATAAATACTTTTATACGTAAATTTCTTGAAGAAAAGGAGATATCTTTATAATACTGAACATGTGTAGCGAGTGTATACAGTATCCTTAATGCATTGTTGTTTCCATTTCATGACGTCTCAAAGTACGATTTCCTCCAATTCGGAGGCAAGCGAGGCAGCCGCCCCATTAGCAACCGTGATGTAAGATCACCGTTGCTCCAGTTCCAAAGTCAACAGTCAATCTTAAAAAGTAAACTGAATAACTTTAACTGTGAGATACATGATGTACATAGACGTTATTTCAATACTTGTGGAATTAATTTTCATTATTTTGACGCCTTGTCTCAGTGAATTATGTGCAGGATTGTAGGTCCCTTTGGGTCCGGGAATCAGTTGAACGTGGAATATTTTGTTTAACATTTAGTAACCAATGACGAATATGGAAGATGCTGCTTGAGTTTCGGTCTCAGCAATTATACTTTAGATAGAAATATTTTTTTACCCAAATGACAACTTTTTCCTTATTTCTAAATTGCTCTGTTCCAACTGCTGCGCCGAGATCTCTTTGTCCTACAATTGTAGTGTTAGTTTTGAAACATTGTTTCAGCTTCATTTCACGTGGTATTCTGATTAATAAAATTTAATCAATATAATAAATCAATTATTCCGAATTGCTGCAATTTGATTGGTTGTTTAAATTTTGATCCATCAGGAAAGAATTTGTTAAAGTGGAAGTCCACCATAAGTTCACATCCTCCTCTGGGACAATTGAAAAGTCCAGAGGACGGTTTCTCTGCTTTATAAATAATTTATCAGGCGAATTTGAGTTATCTGCAGTTCAAATGACAGCTTTTAATAAAACAGATTAGGACTGTAATCATGGTCCTTTGGAAATAAACAGGAATGTTATAGAAACTGAGTGATGCTAGTGATGCTATGTAAAGTCGTTCCATCGCGTCGAATCACTCAGGTGCTGTCTATGAACTATTATTAACTTTTGTCGAAATTCTTATTTCTGACGTCGCACGAAGTTTAAGGAATTATTTCAGGAAACCTACGCGTGCGCTTTTACGCAGAAAACAGACGGACATAGCGAAATTCAAAGCAGAAGAACATCGAGAAAGGAGGAAGGGAAAAACCGTGAATACAAAATTTCATAACTATTTCATGGATATTTAGGCATACTATTTATGAATACAATATGTCATAGTCTGTACCGACTCTACTAGTTCTAACTTTTAGCTGGTTATATAACTTAGCACGCATGCGGCATAGGAGAATTGGACGATTTATTTTTGTAACTGTAAACTATTTTTCTTGTTATTTTTGTACCTTATTCTTTCAGGTTTCATAAGTTTATGGAAGGCTGGAACATGCCTTAGCCTGGAAAAAATGGTTGCAACAAGGTCCAAGTGAGAATGGCGTAGCAATACATGCAACATGGTTACAGCCGTCCATAAACTTATCTCAGTTCATGACTGCCTAGCGCCGCTTGACTGGTAGCGTACTACCTACAGGTCCATATATTTGAGTTAATTTTTAAAAGATATAGCCAATTAAAAATTAAGACAATATTAACACAATTAATATGACAATCTCCAAAAGAAAGGACATGCCGAAACATGTAAAATGCCGAAATACTGACCACGATGGGAGGTCAAGGCGAGGAATTCATGTCTGTGATAAAAGAGAACCAGCGATATGAGTGAGCTTATTTTTAAGGGTGGGTCTAAAAGCTGAATAAAAACATGGTTACCAAGTGACGATAACTGACATGAGTAGACAAAGTTGCCGTTAAATCAAATTAACTCATTCTTCCTTAAGTTACGGGTAGTCGGTCATGTCTCGTTGCACTAAATTACGTGGCACTGCATGCATATAGCCCTAACCCCAACCCAATACGCATTTGGTACGTACGTACTACATGAAGGGCTTTCCGGTATTATAGAACAAGACGTACTGCGCTAATTTACACTAAACAACAATGTGACAAAATAGAAGTTCACAAGAATCTAGAGAATATTCTACAATTTTTTATTTTTTTCTATTCCATTTTGGTATTAACACCTTACAGACACTCACATACACAACACTGCACCACTAGCTGACGTGGACAATTAATGTATATTGTCAGACTAGTGTCGCACACAACATATAACATCAAGGGCTCTCGGTTAAGCTAGGTGATACTTTGGGGAGTTGTCATTAATTGTTTTGTATATGTTTGATTAAATTACTTGTAAATAATTTAATTGTTGTACATGATTTTTGTACATAGTGATTTCCAGTGTTACAGATGAAACGTTTTTTCCAATTAGTTCTATCAAGTTTTTTGTAAATTTAACACTGCTAACGGGTCAATTAAATGGTGGGTAAAATATATTTTAGATACAGCCTATGGAACTTGTTGGTTCTGTAGATACGATTGGGTATATGGTGGCTGTAGAGAGACAGCCCCAATTTATATTACCGTAATTTAAGTGATGTTGAAAGAAAAGAAAATAGATTGACCACTAGGTATACTGGTACTAGATGGATGGATGTAGTATAATCTGAAAATAAATGAAAATTTGTGTACGAATTTTATTTTGTATATCATTTATTTATGAGAAGAGAAACCAAGACTATTCAAGCATGAAATTATTTAAGGCTTTATTTTCGAAATGGCAGGGATATGGCACCAGAGTTAAGCTTAATGGAGGAAGAGTTATGTAAAAAGTTTTGATTATTATGTAGGTCAAGTACAATGAAACATATATCAACATTGAGGGCAGATAATGAACATATATATATATACGTGATAATATTTGGAGCTACTCCCGCGCTCCTAAAGAACAAGTTTTGTCTAGGTAGTAGTGGGAATCGAACCCTGGTCACCTGTTTATTATCTGCTCTCAATGTTGAGATGCATAGCCAGCACTGGTCCGACTGATGAAGGAATGTAAATTCCGAAAATATCACTGGAGCAAAACCGGGCTCAAAAATACAATTTTTGTCGTTACGGGTAGTCCAATGGAAGCTGGAATGGTTTTTCATCGAGATGACCAGGGTTCGATTCCCACTACTACCTAGACAAAAATTGTCTTTTAGGAGCGCGGGAGTAGCTCCAAATATTATCACGTATATATATATATACAGTAAAACCAGTGAATCGATGTTTTTGATTTATATACAGTAGTAAAAACACATCATGTTTACTAAACTTTCAACTAATTACAAGGCGACATCTGCGAGAATGAAGAGCCACTAATATACTGTATACACCTTTTTATATTAAGCCTCACTCGTATCTAATTAATAAATAATAGCATGCAAAAACAATTTAATATAAGTGTGACAACGCTTCACATATCGAAACCGCCCATTAAAAAATATAATAAAGGCCGATCGCCACCTGCTGTAATCAGGAGAAGTAAAACCGGGTTGTAACAGTTTGTCGTGCTAGTGACTCATCTTACTTCGGTCGCATTACTTGCCACGCGCACTGAGAGACAAATCTCGTCTATAATAACAAGATAAATACACTGATATATTTGTATTCAAAAATATATTTATTAATATGTATAGTATGACAAGGTCTGATGTAAGATTGAAAACCAAATATAAGTTTTTCTGTATTTTTCCAGTATCATTCCAGCCATATAAAGGAACAAGTGAGAATCGACTAAGTTACTTATAGAAGAGATATCATATTTACAAAACAAATGTCATATTTACAAATCAGCACAAATATCTTATGCAGTAGTGATGCAATCTGGTTTCTTCTGAGCTAGTAATATACTACTATTACACACTTTGTTTGTACAGTAAATGGTTATTGACTCTTTGTTGGTCACTACTTCAATGCATTGAGCTAAACATATTTACTTTGTATAATGTCTTCCTTTGACCCCCTAAATGATTTGACATAAATATATTTAGCAGATGTCACCAATTTTGATTTTTTGATATATCGCTCTATTGCGGTTATGAATAATAAAAGTAAAATATTGGCCATATAAAAACCTTTTGAATTTCTTTTAAAATTACCTATCTAAAATACACCTCTTTAGTTATAATTTGATGTAAAAATGAAAAATATAAGTTTCAACTAACCGGTAAACAAAACAACACAATCATCATGAACACCACTGCTATTTTTATTTACACCAACATCCATTTCTGGATATGTGTGCGTTTGAAATATACGTCGGTGATTGGAATTTGTGGAGAAATCTTTATAATGCTCTTTATTTTTATTTGTTTATTTTCAATTTATTTATAGTTGACAACTTTACATAGTATATAAAACTAATTAAAGTCAACTGACTTAAAAACCCAATAACAACAAATTAAACTAAATATAAAGTTAAAAGCAGATCTACATCTACACCTTGGATGAAAATTAAAATGAAACTAAGATTTTTCTGACAAATAAAGTGACATATATAACTATATAATTAATGTTAGAAATATATATGTTATATGAATCAAAGATTGTTGATATATCTTTTGTACAACCATTATGGATAGTTCTGAGGCTTCCTGTTTTTAATTTGATCTTTAAAATCAGCTAAATTTTGTGATATGTCTATTTCATAGGTAGTGATGCCAACATCTTTGGTCCTATAGTTGTGAATGTTTCTGTATAATATCTCACCATTTTTACATTATTGGTGCAGAATACTTGTTTACTCCTTAACTCGTATGGTGTTTCTCACATGCATTTTAACAATTTCATTAATTAAGCTGGAGTTAATCCTTTAGTACCTTTATACATTTCAGTTGCAAGTACTTGTTGCAGATTTATATCCAACAGGTTTGGTCATGTGAGATATAAACATGCTCCACACATACGGGCATGTGAGCGGTGCTGAGTTTTTCAGGGTTTTTTATGTGACTGCTGCGTAACCTTTGTACACTAAACGTAACGTCCTTTCATGCAATCGATTTATTTTCTTATTGAAATGCTATGCAACATCCATACGAGAGGGCAATATCTAAACTAAGATGTTATAAAAGCTTTCATGGACACTCTTAACCTTTCTTTGGACGTGAAAGCTGATACGCTTGTAAGAGCATGTACCTTATGGGCTACCTTTTACAAATGTTGTTTATATATTTATCAAAGTATAACCTATTGTCAATCTCAATACCTAGTAGTTTTTCAGATTTACCGTTCAAAATTGGTAATTTATCAACGTGGATTGCAACATGAGATTTCTTTAGATTTGCTTTCAGGAAATGTTAGAAAATCATAGAAAATATCTTCAGAAACTGAGATCTCGCATGCATACGGTGTTGTATCATCTGTGTAACTAGCTATACTTGTTTCATTAACGAAGAAAAACAAATCATATAGATATATGTTAAAAGAAGTGGTCATAACCATATGGAATTGTACTGGTTGTAAGAGTTAGCATCGCAATATGCCGGTCCTATAAAATAAAGGGAAAAGAAAAAGAGAGTACAAAGTGTTGTGTTTCTTAATTAATTCCGTTCATACTAAACTTTGCTGCCAAAACAGCTGGTTCCATGCAATACTGGAACAGAGTAGAACAATTTTCAGGATGTATTATGTAGGAAACTTTACTTATATAATGAATTGGGGTCATTACATCATTGATGGTGGAGGGATGCCAATACATAATCTATAGCATTATTCAACAATGTCCACACATACTACCTTACATTGTGTCAAAGGTTTTCGACAGTGTCCAGCACGTACCTTACATTGTGTAAAAGTTTATATTCATTGACTTTCTTCATTCTACCAATATAATACCAATTAAATCATGTACATGTTTCATTCACATCTCTAAGGCAGCAGCTATCCATTCTTCCTTCTGATTTCATTATCCAGCCTCCAGTAGGAATGGATCATTTCAGTTAGATTCAGTTGGATGTAGTTTGAGAAACACACACGCAATTTTCAGGATCGGATCGGATACACACTTTTAACTATTTAATTCTGACAATTGTTTAGATTATATATATGGATAGATTCCAGTTACTGCTGCATATGGTATGTTATATAGTCAATAAAATCAGAAATATGTACAAAAAATATATAAATACAATGTTAGTAGCATATATATAACAGACAATATTAAACTATAGTCTCATAATGACTGATGCTTTTTTATTTTATTTACAACTATTATACAGGATAAAACACGTTAGTAAAAGATAACTACAGATCATTGTAAGCCATTGCTCCTCTATACCACAATGAACTGCGTGCATATTTAGTTCTAATTTTAGGTAGAGGAACTGTTGTTTTGTTGCTTTTTGTCCCTATGATGAGATGAGGTTTGTCAGTTCGAGTCCTACCTACGGCATAGTGCGGCAGTCTATATAAGATGCCATCAATTATCATATTTCTACGATCGCATACATTTCCTATAATAAAACAGAAGCCGAACAAGGACGGTAAGAGGACTCCGCTGCCTATATTTCAAGACAGATCATTCCACTTTTCAAAGGAAGAACATAATTCTTAAACTTTATACATTTTACACATTTCTCTGAGCAATCCTGGCATTCAAAGTCGTTCTGAAGATAACCAACATTACTCCCACAAGATCGCGAGATCTTCTAAATGGCAATAGTTCTCAAAACTTAATTTCCAAAATTATTTCTTTCATAAACAGTATTTCAAAATGCAAATGTATTGCAAATCATAATTCCAGCAGGCTTTAATTATTCCTTATACGAAATAGCTCCTTACAATATTGTTTCTATAAAATCCATTGTATATTGACTAAATACTTTATTTCAAGCCGAAAAATATACAATAGCGGAAAGAACACGCTAATTAAATTCGACAAAAATAATCAAACTTAAAAGAATAATGAGAACCAAAAACTTAAAGGGAACATTTCAAACTAAGTTTTGAATTTCTGCAATGATTCAGCTTCCTTATGTACATTTGTAAGGTTATTCCAAATAACTCTGAAAGAGATTGATTGGTATCCCATTAAATCGGACGTTGTTTTAGGTTTTTGAAGCCTATCTAATTATATGTTAATGTTGCAGATTTGAAAATGTTTTGCTTGAAAGATGGACCAATAGAATTTGTAGTTTTGAAGACTTCTATCATAAGACACCTCTTAATTAAAAGTACCTTAAATAATTGATTTATAATCATTATGTAGACAGTCATCAAGGTACTTTCATGGATTTTAATAATTTTATTGTTTTACGATCTGCTGCAACACATCCAAATTAACCCTCATTGGCATGGGGGGCTTAATCATCCGCCTCCCACCCACCCCTGCCTTCCTGTGCATCTCCTAAATTTGCGAGCAGGATTATTTTCCTAGGGATATAAAAGCTCTTATCCGGTTTAGAGTAGCCAGCTTACCACTAGCTTTCTTACACAACTCGTATATATGAGAATTAAAAGTAAGCTTGATGTCAATGGTTATCCCTAAATGTTTGACAGTCCTTTCAATATTTGCTTCTGTCTCACCTAAAAGTAGACAAATAACTGATACGTTTGCTCAAGAACATAACATTACATTTGTCTAGGTTCTTTTTCATTAAAGAGAACCAACCAGTTAATTAAATGTTTTACATCACTTTCAAGGTTTTCTTTGACAACATTGAAAGAATGTCCAGTAACGCATTGTCATCGATGTTATTGCAAAAGTCGTATTTCTTATTAAATACAAAGAAGTGGTTAACGAAAATATTTTATAAAGGCGAACATACACTATCATATTTTATGTGATCAAAGTGTGCGTTCAAACATAATTTGGTAATGTATGTGCTCTAAAATACCGGTCAAACTTTTCTAGACCGCCTTAAATCTATTTCCTACAGTTTGAAGACCTGCTAATCCTATTAGCCCCTATTATATTCATCAGACGCGAATTTGTTTACATCAAATAAAATTTGTTGGTGTATGTCCGCCTTAAAAGAGGCCCCAATATTGAAGCCCACTTAGAATTTCTTTCCAGACACTAAAAACGTTGTTTATTTTAATTCTCTGTTTACGTCTAGACAAATAACTATATATAAAATTTAAGGATTATTTTTCAAAGCCATACCCAAAACGTTTGGCTATCAATATATTATGAAAATTAAGGTCACATACTTTCGGTAAATACGTTAATATAGTAACCACTATCTCATTTTTGTGTAGTCTAAGCATATTCTCCATTTTTCAATTATAAGTTACTGTTGACAAGAATACCTTTTCATATAACCTAAAATTTATTTCGTGCAATTCTTCATTTGGACGCATATAATTCTCTCCAATGTTTTCCATATCATAGGGAGCAAACTGATAGGTCTATCGTCCTTTTTTCTGAACTGGCATTAAGTCTGCCATTCTTAATTCTAATGAAAAGGCCAATTTTTCCCGCGGTACAAATCTTCTTATATCTCTTGATCAATATGGACTTAAGCTTTGGAATTTTTACTAAAGTCACTATGGACTATTGTTCTGACAATTAGGTCAAAGTATTTGACCCATGACGTCATAACAGGTGCTGCTCACGTCAGCAATTTATTTGGATTTGTTGGGTGGTTTTAAAGAAAGTGCGTTCATTTTCCTTTTAAAAGAAAAAAATTTTCTATATTTAAATCAGCAATGCTACAAACGTGAGTATCTGTGTTATAATCAGTCACTCTATTTGTTAAAAGTACAAAATAAAGCCATAGGGAGAATATGGTTTTTGATCATATTTTTAACAAAAATGTTTGGAAGACATTACCCCCATGACAGGTGGAAATTTTTCTAAATGACTTTGCGCCATTTTTCTTTTCATAGAAACTTAGGTCACAAACTTTCAATTAATTATTTTAAGCTATCTAATGTTTTAATTTCCCCAGATAGAACATATTTATCATGTTTAATTGTATTCACGGTTACTTCCGTAAACAATGGATGTAGTCAAGTCAAGTGTTGTCAAGGGCTTTGAGATACGACTCTTAGTCTTCTTCTTCTCTTATCTATATATA
>JANTOQ010386240.1:0-12042 GCA_027564595.1 Bythotiara depressa
TTTCAAATATGTGTCATGATAACATCCCAGACTCTTTTCATCCATCCTATTCCATACCTGCTGTGCATGTTCATAGTACCCCTTTATTTGTGAGAGAAACTTCATCTACTGGGGTCTATTCTCCTTGAGACTGGGGATGGTGCTTAGATGTTACTTATTTTTTGGCAAATTTTCAGCTTGTGGTGCTTATAAAAAGAAAAGTGTGTATATGAGCACCATGATCTAGCAAAAACATTGCAAGTTTGGAGATGTCCTAATTTGTATATAATATATGATGAAGACTCATAAGAGCTGAAATATCGTTTATTAAAATGTATGTGTTGTGTTATTTATGAACTAAAAAACATTTTATTATCAAATTATATTTCAGCTCTTATGAGTCTTCATCAGTACATAATATAATCCACTATAGTATGGTTTCCTGTGAGTCCTGTTGCATTATTAATAAACATGGATCATCCTTTGGAAGTTGGTTTTGGTAATATTTACATTTTGGGAATATATATATATATATATATATAATGGTATAACCAGTGTCAAAATGTGTATAAATTATAAATATAAACAGTAAAAACACATTGTTTAACAAAATATTTTGGTATCTTATGATCCTTCACCAGTTAAAAAATATTATATATATATATTATATATAATGAAGATCCACACATGTTAATAACAGCATTTATTTGTTGAAATATTTTATCCAGTGTAAATATTCAATAAATAAAATAAATAATTAGAAAAAAAGAAAATTGTTTTGATTCCATATGTTATTGTTTAAAAGTTCTTTTGTTTGTCTCTTTAGTCCAATTTATTTTTTTCAGAGGCATAATATATTTACGAAAAAAACCTGTCTACTTTATAATATATTAACGAAAAAAACCTGTCTACATTTGTATTGGATAAGTATATATATTTTTTAATTTAATTTAAAAGATTTCAATGTTGTGTGATAAAAAATGCAGTGTTGGCAAAAAAAAAAAAAAAAATGAATGGAGCCAACAAATTTACTAAAAAACTGTAGTTTTTAAAACTCTATATTAAAATATTATAATCATTGATTGACAATTTTGACATTGTCAGATAGACACCCCTCCCGTTTCTAAGTTTCTTTCTGGCTCCCCCCATTTCTAGAAAAACATAATGCCAGGAGGGGAGGTCGACAGTTGCAGTGCCCCTAAAAATTCAAACATCTGCCCTATTGCCTTATATATTTTCCCCCTTTTGGAAAAACTAGTGCTTTTTTATCCATCTTTTTCGCTTTTCACTTACTTTGAGCTGCCTACTGTTACGTGTCCTCGTCATTGAATTCAGACCTTGCAATTTAGGTTTATCAAGAAGTTATGTATATTTGCCTTTTTGCCTTCATTACATGCATACCCTTAGGGGCTAGAATAGGCCCTGATGGTACTTTTCTTTATATTTTATTTTTCTTATACTTTTCAAATTTTAAATTTTTTTAATAAAACTTTCTTTACTTTTTTTTTTACAATAATTAACTTTTTATTTTTATATTTTGAATTTTTCTACCACACTACATTACTGCATTACATTACATTACATTACCACATACACTACCCTAATTCTTTGAACAGCATATGTAGAAATGATTTTTTTCAAGAATTTTTAATCTGGTAATTATTTACAGCATGAACAGGTACTTCATGGAAGCTATGTACAGATAACAACTTTTTTTCTTTAACAAAGGTATATAAGAAATTATTATTGGAAGAACAGAAGGAAACAAAATGTTAAGAAAATATTGGCTATGTTATTCTACCATACTAAAAAGTTCTATCAGTTTGACTCTCTTTCAATGTTAATTTCTTCATCAAATATCAAATTAAAAACCTGGGCAACATCTAACAATTTTTGATTTTCTCGGTTTCTTCTAAATCCTCCTCCTCTGCATCTATGCCATAATGCTTTCTAAAAGGTCGATCTTCTATTAAGCAACTGAATTCATCCAAATCGGCATCATTTATTTGTTTAGAGAACAATGCAGCTTCTTTTGTTCTGAGAACAAATAACTTTTTGTTCTGAGAAGAATAACAATCAAGTTTGAAAGAATCACACGATTCTACGTTTCTACGTTTCTACTACTGAGGTCAGGGGCTAATACAGGACATATTCCAAAGTGTCAATAGGTGCCAAAATTCTCACACTCAAATTTAAGAAAAATGAGGAATTTTATACATTAAACATGTGAAATAATGCAGTTGTTTGTTTGTATGTATGGTGCTACTCCCAACATTGATAACATAAATGTACCTACCATCATAAGTATCTATCTTATTTGTTTCGCTTCACATCCACACTCATACGTGCTTATTTAATTACCCAGAATTAGAGAACGAGAAATCAACGTAAGGTCAGGCAAATACTGCAAGGTCAGGTGGAATTTTCTTTCATTTCCCGTTGGTGTAAGAAAAAACGTCTTCCTTAAAAAGCTATAGTTTCTATAGTTCATACTTGTAAAATTATTAAAACAACAGGTAACTTGCTATTGTATTCTGTCTTTTACAAACTAGAAACTCCTACTTTTAAAGAACTACGCTGGAGTGCATTCATTCACTTGGGCACATCTGCCGAATAATAGACTAGTAATTTGTAAAAAAGAATCAAAATGACATGCTTCGTGACGTGACGTGACGCTACACCCCATGCTAACTAAAGTAATAGGATACAAGAAAAGACTACAATAAATTAATAAAGATAAATATGATAAAGTTAAGTGAAAAAGTCATCTACATTTAATTTGTATTTAACTATCATTTAGTCATTCTGCATTTTATACATTACTAGCAATGATACAAAGAGATCTAAATTCATTACAAAAGATTCAGACCTTTTTAGGGTTAAGAGGACTCTTCATGATCCCAAAAATACTTCTAATTACGGTCTCACCAATCTTCTTTTGAATATTTTGGAACGTTTGACCATTATCGTCACTAAAAATAACATTTTATCAGTCATATAAATAAGAATTATAAGGAGAGCATTTCATTTCAGTTAAATAAATAAATAAATACTGCATCAGTAAGAATATATATACAAGAGCTAATAACATTTAATGCTAGGTTTAATCATTTTACTTAATCTATTCACAAAAGTACTGTAATATCATTTCACTTGCATTTCTCAAAGTTAAATCCTTTACTCAATGCTATATTCACCACTATTTTAACATGAGACCAAATATAAATTATAAACAATCTGATAAATAAAATAAATAAATAAATGCTAAACTTACTTTAGATTAAATTTTCTATTCATAAGATCTTATGCACAAAACAAATGTTTAAAAGGTAAATTCTCATGAAGTACAAATGTTTAAAAGGTAAATTCTCATGAAGTACATTCTCATAAAGTAAATATTCTTCAGAATTTCAATCTATAAAATTCTACATAAAATATTACAAATTTTTAAGTTTCCTTTACCATTTTACATTCTGAAAATATAGCAAATATTTTGGGTTTAATATATCTACTGTCAAAACAACAAACTATTATTTCAATGATCCTTCTATATTGATTTTCATAGTCACTACAAAGCGACCAGAACCAAAGCGACTAAGAATGACCAGCTGCAAACAACCAGTTTAACTAAGAATGACCAGAGAACAAGCATCAAACCACCAGAACGAGCAGAAAATAGTTCCATAGAGATGTATGTCAATTCTTCATGCTTCACAATTTCTCATGTTGCTCTTTTCTAGTCAACACCATTAAGTCCGATTTAATGTGCTATTTGGTTGAAACATTGAACAAAATTGAGATATCAGCCAAAGGCTGGCGAGGATGCAGAAGATTTTCTTGTTTGGAAGTACTTTTTGTGAATAAATATTTAAATATTTAGCATTTTACTCTAGTAGGCTTTTAAGCAGGATTAATGTTCTCTATCCTTTACTGGGAAAGGCATATAGCTAGTGAGTCAGGTTAGTTTAGGTATGTTAGTGTGACGGAGGCTTTTGACAGAAGAAGTAGTTAGAGCTGAAGGTGAAATGAGAAAGAACTACCAAGTAATCAAAGGAGAAGAAACTACATTAGGCTAGGTAGAGCGAATGAACTTAGATAAAATGTTTTAATTGGTTCTTTCCTTCTATAATAAATCCCATGCTCGCTTGAGTAAAGCCCATATGAGTTTTGTACATGAATGAACATTTTTTAGCACAAAGAGGGAGAACAGAAAGACACATATAGATGTAACTATTGCTTCAGTGATTTTACTGTTCGTTCTTTATTTTACACTGGTTGTTCTTAATTTACTGGTTGTTTGATGATGGTTCACTTTGTTTCACTTTTAAGTAACTATGATTTAAAATAAACCTACTATTATAGTTTGGAGTTTTTTTGGTCAAAATTAACCCTTTAATGCATAGGGTCCCCTGAAATTAATTAAATTGTTACTAATTTCTTTGTTGTTTAGATTTTTCCAGGGTGCTAATTATTGGAAATATAAGGTAAAAGCTGATAAGACCTTCAAGTTCCTTAATTAATTACAGGGTTGAAATAAGCGACACCCTAGTGTGACACCTTGAGGGCCCACCATGGTTGGGCTGGAAAGGAAAAATGTTTGAATTTATTTAGCTCTAGATCGCTGGAAAATTCCTCTGCCAATGTATTTCCATAAGTAAGGACATAGAGTGTTGAGTGGCAGAAAATAGTTTACTAAAATACTTGCATGGGTAGGATGAAACTATGCTTAAGTTTGTTTCGTGTCTTAGCTATGATTATTCAAGTACTAATATAAATATTTTACAAGTAAAATATTTAATATCATGTATGGACATTTTGAAAAAAAATCAACCTAGAGCAGCTGGACAAAATGACTATCGAGCCAGAAATGTCCGGCATCTGGCCTTATTTCGATCCCTGAATTATATAGATTTTCTATCAGAAGATTAATTTATTTTTAATTTATTTTTAATTTATTCGAGATGCATGCATTAAAGGGTTAAGTGTGGCAATAAAAACTTTGAGTATCATTTCTGCATTACATTCCCAAGCAGTTTATAGCAGCTGTTTAATTGGAGAGTAGAACAGAATGCAATGCTTATTAGCTAAATTTTACTATCTTTTATTCCACGAGTGAGTAAAATTGTACCTATTGATGGATGTAAACATAACAGTGAAAAGGTATTGCATATTTCAATAACTTTATACATAAAGATTCAAGGGTCGAAATAAAATTTAACATCCCACCAGACAAATGTCCGAAGGTTCATTAAAGGACATTTTGTAAAATCTGTCTGACGAAAATGTGTCCCAAAAAGTTTCAAACAAGCTACAAAAAATTGTTTATTTATTTTCTTGCTTCAAAAAGTTACCACGAGTGACTTTTTACGGCCGTAAACTACCATTTTCTAGCTCAATAAAGCTATCACGAGTGAGTCTTTATGCTTGCTACTACGATTTTATGGCTTAAAGTAACTGCTGTGAATTATATTTTATGGCTGTTACTATGATTTTCTAGCTTAATAAAGTTATCATGAGTGACTTTCTACTGCAGCTACTAAGATTCTAGCTTAAAAAAGCTGCTACAGGTGACTTTTTATGGGCCATTACTACGATTTTGTAGCTTAAAAGAGCTATCACAAGTGACTTTCTACTGCAGCTACTACAATTCTCTACAATCACGATTTATCTTCTTTATTTACTCCCAAAAAGCATAAGAGTGTTCAATATTTTATATGCCTCGTTTTCATGAGAACAACAACCGCTGTAGGTAATTTGTTTTGATTGGTAATTAAGATTGTGATAAGAACAACAACCTCTGTAGGTAATTTGTTTTGATTGGTAATTAAGATTGAAACATGTGAAAGGAACATGTTATCAAGCCTCATTTTGATAAAATCATGATTACTAAAGTCTGATTTCCATCAGTACAAAGTACCAGTGGGCATGAATGTCTCACTTGTTAAAAGAAAGTCTTAAATGCTATCTAAACTGTTCTGTAGAATTGTAGTAAAGAAAAAAAGATTTTCAGAATAAAACAAAGATGGACAACCAGAGAGAGTAGAAGTATTTACATACAGACAAAGATATGAGTAGCATACATCAAATGTTCCATAACATAAGTCTGGTACAGACTGATGCAATCTGTGCCGTACGTCTTCGTACGATTTGAAAACAATTTTAGTATGTTTATTGCAAATATATATGGACAAATGTACGTACGTACGTACGTATGCACGTATGCCTATTTGTTACACCCTGTGCAAATGTAAGAAGCAAATGTTCCAAAATAATTTTCAAATGTTGTGTTAGTAAAGATGTTGTAACATATATACATAGAAGTAAAGATAAATATATTCCTTTAAAGAAAACAACAGGCCTTTCAATGAGATGCGAACAATCACACTGGTACTTTACAGGATTTTATTAAAACGAGCCGAGCTTTTTATAGATTAGATGTAGTTTTATTTTTATGGATATTTACTTTTTACAGTATGTAAAATAGTGTAGTTTGTTTTTTACTATTTTTACATTGTCATCGTCGTTTTCCTATAAATTGTTGTTTCAATCATTTAATCATTGTTCTAAATTTATGAAAAAGCTTACATGATTCCAGTTTCCATAAGTGAGATTCTGGTTTGAATGTGCTTTGTGAAAAGCCTGAAGAACTGCTTGATTGACCTGCAAAGTAGACCTCGTGTATTTTTCTGTATGTTCCAAGAAACGTCTACAGCATATCATAATTATTTTATTCATATGTACATAGTGAGCCATAATTATAACAGCATACAATGCTTTTAACATACCTCTGGTAAAGTGTTGATGGTTCTTTACGTGCAAAGAATCCAAACAAGGACATTTCTGTGGTGGTCAATAAAAGTTCAGTCTAAAATAAAAATTATAAAAGTAAGTAAAATATATATTCTGGGCTTATCCATAAAACTAACTAACTAAATATTTAAAACATACACAATGTAACTAAAGCACATCGTTAACTAAAGCTAAAGCACATCGTTATAAATAAAAACTAAAGCACATCGTTATAAATAAAAACTAAAGCACATCGTTATAAATAAAAGTATGAACATGGGTATATTGTATAAAATAACATAAAAATATATTGGAACTCAAATATTAGCAGCAAGCTACTCTTGTATAATCAGTTAATTCATTATCATTACCAGGGTAAAGAGAGACCTGCAGATAAGTCAATTGACTTATTATGAAAAATATTACTATATACCATGTATCAATCGACTCAACTACCACGTATCATATTTAAAAAATGTTTGCAACAGCAACAGTGACATCTCTAAAACACTGGAAAGCATTCAAAATAAAACTCTCAAGATATCATTATATTAATATTAAACAAAATATTTTAAAATTTTGCCATTTCCTTGAATGTGGAGTAACTATGAACACATGAGTAAGTAAAATGAAGAATTAATTGTTTTGACTCAAGGATGTAGCAAATAAAAACACAAGTATTGGTGAAAAGGGGACATTCTAGGACCACATCAGTCACCTGAAGACCGCAAGCATGTGGCACAAGCCAAGGTCAATCTGGACCCGCATTGTGACTATACAAGCTAGGTTTCTTGTACATCACCGCACACAAGCTCAAGCTGGGTTCTGACCTGCATTTCTTGTTAAGCATCCTATATATCCACCGCACACAAGCTCAAGCTGGGTTCTGACCTGCATTTCTTGTTAAGCATCCTATATATCAATCAATACCTTTCATGTCAACACATAATAATATAAACAACATGTATACCTTTCATGTTAACCTGCAATAATATTAATCTGTATAATATACCTTTCATATTAACCTGTAATAATATTAACCTATATTATAACCTGTAAACAACCACTTCATAATGATCCTGTTTACCAGAAATATTTCATCATTTTACACAGCTAGAGTATTCAGAATTATTCTTATTATAACATTGGTTCGAGCCGATGTAAGAAATCTTTGTTCGAGCCACACTCAGAAGCATTTTCTAATACTGAAAAATTAGAAAATTGGTTGTGAAAAACCACCTACAAAATGTTTTCTAATATAGAAAAATAGGAATATTGGCCTTGAAAAGGCATTCAATATTGTTTTCTCAGGCTAGAGAATCTCAAATTTGGCCGTGAAAAAGCATTCCTTATCATAAATAAAGGCCGTACTACATTTGACAACATTCGGTAAAATTTAATCAATTTTTTTTATTATCATACCATTAAGCTTAATTTCCACTTGCTACTTTTATTGCGATTTTCCCGTAGTTCTTTGTTCTTTTCTCAAAATCAATAGTGTGATCTGCAAAATAGATTGAATTAATCTTACTTTTTTGACTGTTTTTTCTCTTAAGCTAATCAGAATTGAGAAAACAATAATAACGATAACGATAAAAGTAACAAGTGGAAATTAATCTTTAAGCTGGATTTCCACTTGCTGAAATTTTTCCATGGAGGGAAAGTTTTCCTGCTTGCACGAGCAATAGCTATTCTCAAGGTTTGCGCTGGAAAGTTTTCCTGTCCTGGATGGAATATCAAGTTTAAAAATTTCAACTTTTTAATGGACTTCAAGGAAAAAAAATTTATTGGCCAATCAAGCAGCACAATTTTGATCTCATGCACAAACAAGTAATTTTATAAGAATGAAAATGGCAGTTGTGATGGACAAAGTTGATAAATATGATGAAACTGAAGAAATAAACTTGTCAGAAAATCAGTATGTAGAGAGTTCTAAAAGGGAAGTGGAATTCCTCCGTCAAACACCCAGCAGTTTAATGATCACATTCAGCACCAACAACAATGCTGCTCTAACTAGCATCTGCTACAAGTCAAAGTAGTAGTACAGGTAGCAGTAAACGATGATTCAGGAGACTTGGAATACAGTGGTAAAGGTGTTTTAACACCAATACAACATACAATAAAAATATGCTGATTACATCTATGATTGAGGAAGTGAAGAATTACCCATGCCTTTAGAATATTAGTTCAACAGAATTAAAGATAGACAAAAGAAAGAGGGTGCTGTGTCTTGCTGTTCAATTTGGATGAGATGGTAAGGCCAAATAAAATAGCTGTGTTAATGGCTAACTATAAATGATTTCATTGCTGCTTTTCACAGAAGTATTGAAGTATAACTAGCAGTTTTTTATTTGCATCCCCTTTCCTTTACCTGAAACAGACTTTAAATTATACATGTCAACACAACAACATTTCTAAACCTAAGTTTGTTTACATAACGATCATAGGCCACCTCTTTTTTCCAACATAGTGAGTAGAACTTCTGTATAATATATATCCACAGAAAACATGCAAATGTAACTTGTGTATTATCATATGATAAATGTAAGTTGCGTATGATCATATGATAAATGTAAGTTGCGTACGATCATATGATAAATGTAAGTTGCGTATGATCATATGATAAATGTAAGTTGTGTATGATCATATGATAACCCAATATATTTTTATAATCTCAAAATATTATCAGATCAATGATTTTGGCAGTGATTGTAACATGCACCTGTGAGATTTTTTTTCTTGCATTTTTTGTACTCTATACATTTTATACATGATTTATTTATTAGGGAAATACCTACAGAATGAGTGGACACGGTTAGAGACAAATTTTAGGAAGGTGCTGTGAAGAAGAGCAATAAAGTCAAGAGATACTGGAAATAAGAGTCTTCAAAAGTCTGAATTTTATAATGAACTTTTGTGGCTAAGAGATGTTTACATACTGAGAGAAACACACACCAATATTATATAATGAACATTTGTGGTTGAGAGATCTTTAAATACTGAGAGAAACACACACAAACATTGGTGAAATATCATCACCACCTCTATCCCCAGCTGTAATCAATTCAGAAACACCAGTAAGATCCAGTGTAAATACAACTACAGTGATACAATCTAAAACAATGCTGGATCCAAGAATCCAAGAATAACAAAGACCCTTCATTACCAAACAGTGAACATGCTACAAGCAACATTCAAGGTAGTATCCAGAGGACAGCTAGTGACAAAGCTATAAATTCCATGCTTGCAAAGGCCTTGATGGATGATCAACATGACCAGTAAAATCTGCAACCAGCAGATACAGACTCAGATTCTCTTTTTTGCCAAGAGACTAATTGGCCAGTTGAAAGGTCTCACACCCAGGAATTGAAAAACGGCAAAAATTTCAAAAATGCAGTTGTTATTAGATCTTGAAGAAAACGAAGGAAGGAAATAAGCCCATTGTTTTGTGATTCTATTGTTCTATCTACTGTTCTCAAGCAAAAAGGCATTTGTACTATTTTAGATCAAGGGTTTTTTTTGTGGATAAATATGGTAATTATACAGTCTGGTTTTCATTTATGGAAAAGGATTATTTAAATATTGAGTTCATGTTTGTAAAAACCACTATGGGGGAGGGAGACTGAGGCATAAAAAACAGCATCAATAAGTTTGAATTGATAGCTGTATATAAACAGGCCTGTATATATGCAAGGTACTGTGATTAAACTTTAACAATAGCTTATAAACCTCTGAAGCAGGAGCTATCACAATATCATGTTCAAATAATTTGCCTGATACCCATATAAGAGCGATCCCTATTGAATAAAATATGTGGGTATCCTTCAGTTATATTTTTATCTCATTAATGTTTTGTGCCGCTTAACCTTTATAGTACAATACAATACTGAAATGAATAATGTTTGTTTCTGATAATCTTACTATCTTCTTATTTTCATAGTTTTACAGAATATGCTCCATGTCTCTACAAAATAAAAAAAGTATGGCTAGTGTGTTTCCTGGAATCTGTAGTTATATTTACTTATTTACTTATATTTACATTAGTCTCCTATTTTGTGCTGTATCTTTAACATAATACAGTATTTTGTTTACTGTTTGTATATATTTACTGTTGTCTAAAACATTTCCCACTACCATGACGCTTGACCATTTGGAGACGCAAAAAACCATTTCTAACTTCCTTTGCATTTCTTGTGTAATTGTTTGAGCCCATTGGTGAAATGGAAACAAGTCCTACATCTCCAGCAAGTTCTTTTCTCCAATCTCCAGGCCTGCTTCCTTGTGGTGTTTCCAAGTCTGTATAAACATAGGGACAATATCTGTAGGATTCGGTTGCAACATTTCGATTTGACATCAGATAATTATGCAAGGCTACAACTGCCTTGGTTATTTCTACCACTGTCTCAACCTTAGCTATTATAGGTCACCTAAAAATTCTGAATCTTGGTGCCGCTATCACAAACCAGTTTTCAATAATTCTCCTTTCCCTTGAAAGATGGTAGTTGTAAATTAATTCCTTTCTCATGTTTCTCATGGATATGGTTTCAAGAGATTTGTGCTTAGGGGAAAAGCATCATCAGCAACAAATACAAAGGGGAATTTTCTCCTGTTCCACAGATCACTTCTGACGTCATCTAACTTACTGCCAGCAAGAACACCCATCATTATTCTTCCCTGTATCTCCTGCATCGACTAAAATGAACTCATAATTTGCGTTACTAACTGCCATAAGAAGAATCGAGAGTGACTTTTTATAATTGAAAAGCAGTGAACTGGAACGAGCTGGAGCCTGCATGACCACGCATTTGCCATATTATTGCCATATATTTGCACAAACACCTTTGCAACTGATTTCCATTCATTAGTTAAAGACAGTGCTTTCAAAAAGCCATTCTCAATTAATACATTCCAAATGATTGGACAAGTTTCACTTATTATTCCTCCAATTACAGCAGGGCTAATACCATATGCAGAAGCTATAGTTACCTGTGCATGCCCAGTTTCTAGATACTTCAGGGTTATACTTAACCCTATTTCACATGGGGGGCCCCAGTTACATATTATTTAATAACTTTTTATTGGCTAGTTCAATTTCTTTGAAACTTTGTGACTTTTAATATTTTTCTATTACCTTCACAATGGCACAATTCATTTCTTGGAAGAAAAAACTTTTCCGGGGGTAATTTCCACCTGGAAATATTTTCGTTATAAATTAGTTTTTTGTTGTTTTTAGATTATTGTGCAAGTAAACATTTTTATAAATTGTGTTTAGAT
>JANTOQ010386351.1:0-12040 GCA_027564595.1 Bythotiara depressa
AGTTGTCGAGTTGTCGAGTTGGTACCCTATAGATTCTCATCAGTAGTAATATCCTATTTTTGATATCTTCTTTACTGTATGTATTTTTGATATCTTTCTTTACTGCATATATTATGACCAAGATTGTAAATAATTATAAATAAATAATAACGAATAATTATTGGGACTTTTTAAAAATTTATTTATAAATCTGTTTTCTCAGTAAAGGTTGGACATATTAGTCAGAATTAAGCATTCATCAAATAGATATGTTGAAATAATATTTTAGAATTTTTTCTAAGCTTTCAGGTTAGAGAGCGTTACATCCACGCACATTGCACAACACTGCACAACACTGCACCACAGGCGCACATTCGCATATCGCATTATAGGCATCACTTGTGGCGCACATAAACATATAAACATGACCTATGGTTCTTGCGAAGAGGTCATCCTTCGCACTGTGGCGTGAATGGGAGTCGAACCCGCAACCCTTGGATATCAATTTCAACTAGCATCACCACTGTGCCACAGCTCCACTATATTATTAGAATATTTTACTTAAAGAAAAACTTACAAATACTCTATATAATACTATAGAATCAAGAATCCTATCTACAGGTTTATAACAACCATGAGGATTTCCACATTATTTCCATCTAAGTGAGCAGATAGTGCTACATGCATTTACCTGCATATGTATGGTGTTGATTATGATAGTTGCAATCGTCAGTAGTTCTATCTTTCTCATTCATTACTTTATGGCTATAATTTCTTTTGTAAATACTCTAATCGTTTTATCATTGCCAGTGATGTAGCATTGTCCTACCTCGTTTCAGAATCATTTAACGAATATGAAATGCGACAATTGTGTCCGATAGATTGTCAGATAACAACGTACAAAACGCGAATGTCTACAACTAGATTCCTTCACACTCCACCAAAAGGATTAGAAGCACAGTTACTACTACAGGCCATGGGAAAGAAACACCAGAATAGATCACACTTGTTGGAACTAAGTACAAGGATGAACACAAGTGAACTGGATCACTATATACAGTAAGTGTAATTTCAAATTTTATCCACACGATCATTTATTTGCTAATTTGTTGGTTTGTTTATTTGTTTGTTCATTCTTTGTTTTGCTTCTTTGCTTGTTTGTTTATTTGCTTGCTGGTTTATTTATTTATCTATTCATTTTTTATGAACCTATAATTTATTTATTTATCTATTTATTATTTATTTATTTATTCATTTATTTATTTAGTTAATAAAATGTTTTAATATATTTAAGAGAGAATGTTGTGGTGGTAATATTTTACTATGGCGAATTGAAGAAAATTGTTACAGTCCAAGAACCTTCATTCAACTTCTATAATTTTCTAGGTAGCTACTTCTTATTTTATTGTAACTAATCACATTTTCTACTTTTACTTTGTAGACTGTATGACTCTAATTTATTATTTTTGTGTGCGAAAAAAATGAACAGTTTTGTGTTTTTATTCAAGTGCTAAATAAAACATACCAATTTTGTTGTTCTTGTCGTTTTGTTCTACTGGTCGTGTCGACAATGCAAAGGAACCTCCTACAGAAAATTGCGGTTAAATCGAACAATAGCATTTCCTCTAAATTTGTGTGTTCCTTTCATAAATTCCGTCAATATATCCTGAATACTTCAAAGTCATTAGACAATTACATTAATTTTATATGGCCATTTTAAAGAAAATAATTTGTAAATGAAAGGGTGTGATAAAGTTTAGATTTAACATTTAAGGAGATTCTGACAGGGATGTTATAGTCCAAATAATATATCTTCCGTCCAGACTTTATATTTTCAACATAAACGTTTATTTGGACGAGAAATTAAATTCAAATATAATAGATATTAAAGGAATTTTGGGAAGGATCTTATTCCAAAACACGATACAAATATTACGATATACGTTATATTTCATGTCTTAGACGTAAAATCTTTTAAATCCTGACACAAGAGCTAGATTAAATATATAATCAAATTTGTTTTCATCAAAATTGTTTAATTCATAAAAACAAGATTTTCATTTCATATAGTATAGTATCCATCTGTTAGCTGATTTAAATATCAGTGTTAAAACACCATTGTTTCTTTACATATCACCTGCGTTTTGTTACAATCTTTTTTTTTAAATGGCTCGTCTCTCCATGAAAAATGTATAATTAAATTATTGGTTTTAAAGAAATGAATTTAAGCGGATATTACATACTGATTTTTAAGACTCATTGAACTCAATGTTGATTCCTTTTTCTTTACAATTCTGGTAAATCCTCTGCCTCCGTCCCAATAACGCGGGCGGGTGTGGGACAGAATTAAAAACAGACACAAACAAACAAAAATGAAAAATTCTTATTACGAATAAAAGTACTTTTAATTATAAATTCAAGAATTAATTCACTTGTGTTTTATTCTGTCATACGTTTTAACAGCACTAAAGCTAATTGAGACTAGCATTGTTGTTATTTTTAGGTGACATTGGTGGTGCGTTCGGATTGATGCTTGGTGCTAGTTTGCTAACATTTTTTGAATTTATTGATTTGTTTACTTTCTTGACTTATCACCAGATTTTACGATTACACAAACAGAAGAAAAAAAAGAGAAAGTGTAGGAGCGGTATGGAAATGCAACGACAGAGTGTGGTTAGAAAAGAAAACGACGTACATAAACTGTAAAGATAAAATAATTCAAATATACTTGCCGGAACAGTATATTCTTCCCTTCTTGTTGTCTACATTTCAAAGAATGATTACGACTTTTTGGAAAACCGATTGATCGAGTTAGGTTGGTATATGAACTTTATTAGAATGTTAAATAAACAATAAAAAGGAAACATAATTTATAATTAGTATCTAACTAAATAATTAATAATCTTTATTTGCTTTTCATATTTGTTGTAACAGATCTATTTCGTTTGTTGGTTAGTTAAACTTGTACTTTTGTCTGCATCTGTTTGTCTTCTGGCAAGTGTTTATGAAAAACATCTTGTGGTAATATACTATGATAGCGTTATATACGATTATAGCGTAAAGTGAGGTAAGAATTTACGTCATTGTTTCTACAACGGTTTGTCCTTTGCTGGAACATTGATCTGTTCCTTACGTATATTTTGTTTTAGGGAAGTGTTCCGTTTAAAAACAAAAATTATAAACGTATTGATTCGCATGTATTATACAAATTGCTGGAAGTTAGGAACACCTATTTCACAGAAACTATAGCGTTGATTATTTCTGTACTTTGTAAATGTTTTCATAGTGGAAGCTCTCTGGGGTGAATGAAGGATATAATAAATCATGAATTCTCGACATTCATATACAACATAAAATATCTACGGAAGCTAATTAATGACATTAGTTTATGAGACAAATGATAAATCTTCGATCTCGACGTCAAAACTTCAGATATTGAAATTGCTAATCGCGCGCATGCGCATGAAGCAGAAATAGAACACAGAAAAGATGAAGAATGCTAGTAGGTAGTGCGTTAATTCCTCAATTAAATATTTTGCTAGAGTATAAAATTATTTCTTTTCAGCTTTCATAAATTTAGTAAGCTGGTATTAATCTTGTAAAGTTATTTCCTGTTTATTTTTACGATTTGGATTTATACCTAAAGATGAACCACAGCTGCGTCCACCATATTTATTTTCAATAATATTTTACAATTAAAGTTTTTATTGATTAAAAGAGCAATGGTTTTCGATATTAATTAAAATTACAATGTTGACAAACTTTTAATAAATAATAATAATAAAACCCCCAAGATATATATTACAATGTAAAAACATGGACATATCTCTGCAAGGCACAGGGGTGGTATCTAACAGAGGCCATTGTATCACATAAGGAATTAGTAAACATAAGGAATATAACATGTTCAAGATATTTGAAGAATTTTATTTCATAAAAGAGATCCCTCAAAGCGTGTAGAGCTTAGTATAAAATTGATTACATAAAAGAGGATGATTTTGTTTTACGTTGCTTTTGTAGTTTTCACTATTATAAAGGAGAATTTGCACAATTAAAGAGCAATTTAGAGAGGAAAGGGGTATAGCATTAACACGCAGATTGCCAAAGAGGATAGAACGTTGGTCAGAAAAGATAGGTAGAAGGAAATGTTCACTAGTTTCAAGTAAGTTAGCTCCGCATAAGCATATTGGCTTTGCTGTATTAAGAATGTTACGTTGGAATTTGTGCTCTCTACGGTGACTAAAGCCGGATTTCCACTTTAAAAAATTGATACGCGTACTACATAAAAATGTTAAAATCGATTCAACATTTTTTTATACTACGGTACGATACGTAAACAAAAAAGGTGTTAACCAATCAAATGTTTGATACGATCCGTGTCGATACGCGTATAATTTTTTAAAGTGGAAATCCGGCTTAAGACCTAGTCGCAGCCTAGTTTGTAACTTAAGTCCATTTGTGTGATGAACACAATAAACAGGTGCTGCAGAGGGTCTTTTAGTTCTAGTAAATATTTTTTTAATATGAAGATGAAGGATAGTTTTGAATGTTAGGTTCTAGCTGTTCCCAGAAGATTACACGATATGGAAAAAAGAAGCCTTGAAACGTTTAGTACTAGAAACTGTGAAGGTGAAAGATCTAACAGAGTGAAAAGGTTGTTAATAAATTATTTAAATAAATAAAATATATTTGAGTTTTGTGATTAAAAATTTTGTAGTAAAAACTTAATCTTCTATGCCATCTACTATCTCTTAAACTTTAAAATCCAAGCTCACGGTAGAGTTTTTAACGAAAAATGTCCCCTGTAATTGCTAACGAAGCATTGTATGGAACAGACTCGATTCTGTTACAAAATGAATAATATGAGTTTTCATTTAAAAGCACCAATCCAATCCAATCCAATCCGCTACTAATCTTATCCAATCCGCTACTAATCTTAGATCACTGTTTAGAATGTTGGATGAAATATAAAATCAGCCATGAATTGAAAAAAGAAGTACCAGCAGCAAATATTTTTTTAACATTGGACAATAAATATAATTAATGTAGATAAGCAAGAAAAGTAGATATTGAGATTGAGATTTGTCATTTATCTCAAACAGGAATACCCCCAATTCCGTAGACGTGTCTCTTTTCCTAAGTGTCACGTTTTGCTCAAATATAAGAGCACGGTCTAATGAGGAAAGCACCATAGAGCATGCAAAATAGAACGTCTAAAAATAACTATTAATATAGTTCTTTAACCGAAATGAAAAGCTTTGTGGTTTACCTTGACAAGATCAAGTTAATCAACGAAATAAGTTTATTTAATTTATTTTTATGTTAAGGATTACAACTGTCGATGATCCCAATACTCTTAGTTTTTTAGCTGCTTATACTTTTTAATATTTATTGCAACTTTCCTCTATATTTTGTCTACCCAGTGTCGCTTTATCCCTACTTGATCCGGGCTTTTATCATCGTTCCTGAAAGTTTCGCAAGTGTTCCCTCCATAATCTGACAGTACGTACCATAAAATGTCGATGACAAGCTCATGAGCTAACTCAAGTCGATGACAAGCTCATGAGCTAACTCAAGTCGCAAGGGTTATATACTTGGACTTATAGTCGATGGGCTTATACACGGAAGGAAATTTCAACATTAAGAAAAACAAGTGTATTTATCGTAAAAAACATCTTCCGTAAAACTTTATGTTTTATCAAGGTTATATAAGTTCTCTCTTACATATATATATATCTGTTCTCTCTTATACATACTTGGTTTTATCAAATGATAATATTTGATGTGTATTGTAATATTATATAACCATAATATAAAATTATAATAAAGAAGGTAAAAATTGAGTTTTTTTTCAATCCATATATAAAAGGGCATGGTCTTATATTTGGATGGTTAAAAAACTATTATGACACTGGTGGATTTATTTTGTTTTTAAAACGAATCAAAGGTTTGTATTCCTCGTAAACAGTCAATTTTCTAAAGCTGTTTAAAAATGATGTTCTTATGAAAACGAGGCGGGATAGGATAAGATTAAAAGTTGTAAGTGAGTTATAACCAAAACCTTTTATTGTAAGAGGGTTATTACTAAAACCTTTTCATACAAAATCTTATTTTTCAGATAGCTATAAAAACATAACTAATTGTTCTATTGAATTATCAAATGTTAAGAGTACACAGACTTTGTAACGAAGAACAAAAGTTTGAAATTCGCTTTTTCACGAAACTAATCAGAAAAAATGTTTAACTTCGTCCGTAGGACATTTTTTGTGAAACAAGGTAATATAGGATAATATTAAAATTAATTTCGATTGTAAGTATGAATAAAATCTTTAACAAAGGAGACATGATTACGAGACACGCTCAATAGCAAAGGTTAGAAGAGATATTGAATGGAGAAAAATACAAAGTACTGTTGCAAATGAGCCAGATAAAACCAATTGGAGTTTCCCGATGTGACATCAGGTGTCACAGGTAATTTTGACAGCTATCTGATATTGAAACTATACAATAATAACTATAAGTGTCCCAGGTTTCATAAGCGTTTCATAAGCCTTTCATAAGCGTTTCATAAGCGTTTCATAAACCATGAATAATGTAAAGAATCTATATGAGATAAAAATATTATTTCTTTGAACAATAAAAAATTGCAAAAACACTATATTGTTGATCACGATAAAACTAAAACAACTATACATGCTGAGATAAAAACAAACGATGTTCAAGACGTTTATGCAAAATATTATATGAACTTCCAATTATAAGAGAAACTGTCATAACAGATATGACTATAGAGAAGAACTCTACAAAAATATGAATTATAAATTTTGAAGTAAAGATTCAACAATTCAGATGAATTTAAGTTGTTTTAAACCATCCAAACCATTTGGGTACAACCTATCTTGATATCCCGCGAAACATAAACACCTAGAGGGAACAGCAACAGCAAGTCGATTTCTAGCACTTGGTTGTAGGACTTTGCGAGGAAAAATAAATTTGATACATTTTGGGTCATTGTCCAAAAAGGGAAGTAGGACTTGGATATATAAAAAACATTACAAGATGTCGTCAATTTGAGAGTGAAGTAAGATCACATATTACACAAATATTTCGAACAGGTATTGAAGAAATATGAATTCTTTAACCACTTATGTAACAATGGCTATTGTGCTATCTTGGTCCTACATGTATATTATTGGAGGTAAAGACACATGCTTCAAATTGTGACGGACATGTGCAATCACTTCAAAGTCTACCACAGTATTATCCAATGTAAATACCCAATGTAGACTAATCGAGACCACGAAGAGACTGGAATGGAAGATATTAGCGTTTGTTAGTCCAGTATTAGAAATCATAATGATATGATATATTTATCATGCCATGGACCTGAATGTTTACGTCATTGAGGTTCATGACATCATAAATATATCATAACATTATGAGACTGAATTAGTTTAGGGTGGTCAGATTTCTGAAGTTTGTTGGAGATGAACTTGAAAGAAATGTGAAGTTTGTTGGAGATGAATGAACCTGAAAGAAATGTGAAGTTTGTTGGAGATGAACCTGAAAGAAATGTGTTTGTTGGAGATAAACCTGAAAGAAATGTGTTTGTTGGAGATGAACCTGAAAGAAATGTGTTCAAACATATGTTGTATATAGTTGTATTACCTTTTAAAATAGATCTTGAAATGGTACAGAATATGAAGATGAATGAATTGAAGATATGTTTGAGATTATGAGATTTAAATGTTAGTGGGAATAAAGCTGAATTAGTATCTCGAGTATTTTTATTTTTTATTTTTATTTTTATATTCATTTATTTAATCAAAAAGTTACAAGATGAACACACATTAATAAAATAAAAATAAAAATAATACAAGGGTTAATACGAACACACAACTGAACACACAATGCGACATTTACGGAAGTGACTCACACAAAGCACTTTTATGATATCGTCAGAAGTCACTGCCACTTTTAATAACTAGCTACTAAAAACAAAGACAACAAGATAATGAAGATCTCATTAAAACAGACTCGTTTTGATAAAACTATATATTGGATAGAACTGTTTAGAATAATATTATTTGTTGCATTATCATACGTATCATCACCGTCGAGAAGAAGCCTAGTAAGGTGAGTGTTGTATTAACATTGTTATCACGAAGACTGTCAAAGAGCGATAAGCGTAAAGCAGAATACATGAGACAATGAAGTAGAAAATGTTTAGCGTTTTCTGGTGAATTATTTCTCCACATACAAAAAGGGTCCGTGGTATCATTAAAGTTATGACGAAATTATGTCCACGTAAATGGCTAAGCCCAACCCGAAGTCTACAATCAAGGTCAAAATATGTGGCACACGTGCGGATTTAGACCACATTTATGTTTTGCCACTTTTCCTTAAATGTGCAAAAAATGAACACTGCCACTAGTTGACAAGTGGAAAGTTGGTAGTAATGCAAATACAGTTGAACCTCTAATTAGCGGACACCACGGTGCAAATATTTTTGTCCGCTAAATGGAAATGTCCGTTAATTAGAGACTCGCTTTATTTTGCCTCAAATACCTAAAACCAGTCCATTTTTTTAGTTGATTTTAATTTGGTGGTAGACAGCTACTTAGACTTAGACGTGGAGGGTTACAAAAAAACAAAAAAATCTTTCATAATTCACAAAATACTTTCAAACACTATACGGTTAATATTACATGAAATATTTAACAATAGACATTTTGTGTATTGCTCTTGATTTGTACTGTTTCCAACTTTCTTGAAATTGCTATTAATGCATTACGGTCACACTCCTCTAACCCGCGCATGTCAACTAATCGGTCAATCATTTCCAAAGCCTCAGTAGGAGTTAATTCTTTTTTATTTGATGCAGATGTCTGTTCTGATAGATCGTCATCATCATCATCATCATTATCAATTTCAACAAATGCTTCGTTTTCGAGGAACATGTTTTAGGAACATTGTTTTAAATGATTTGTAGAAAATATTTGCGAAAAGAATTTGTATTTACTTTTGAAAACGTGACATTTTTCCTGCTGTCCGCTAATTGGAGGTAAATTTAAAGGAAAAAGTTCATTTCGTGCAAGGGAAAACGCCCGCTAATTAGAGGTGTCCGCTAATTGTTGTTCGCCTTTTAGAGACCTTTTATTATAAGAGTTTGACCGGAAAACGGCCAGTGCAAAGAGAAGCGTCCGCTAATTGGAGGTATCCGCTAATTAGAGCGTCCGTTAATTAGAGGTTCCACTGTACGCATTGTTTTCTTACGAAAAACCTCGGAAATTGTACATGTTTTAAGGTTTTCATTGTTTTATGACGTCATAATGGACCAAAATGGACCACTTCGGAAGCTAGTAAGTCTCTCCCCCTGCTCACCTGTGCTGTATGACGACAGTTACTTCATTGCCAAGTCTTAAGTAGTAGGTTCTTTATATGTGTATTCACTTAAACATCACTTGTGGCGAACTCATTTTGATTAATTTGTGCCAAATATTTATGACAAGGATTGTAGTTAACAATCTTAAACCATGAGGATGGTGATATCCATAAAGATGTAGGCCTAATTAATGTTAATAATTTTTTTTGGAAAATAGCTATTGAAGTTGAGTCTTGTATGCGTTTATCGAGTTTGCTCCATTGAGAAATGCAGTACGGAAAAAAATATAATCCAAATTGAGCAGTTCTTACTTTTAGTGCATTAAAAACACTTTTTTACCTAAAGTTATAAAGTTATAAGTATTAGCTTTCAAATCAGGTAAGAAAGAGTATAAGTAACTTGGAGATCACTTATTTAAAATTTTGTAAAAGAAACATAATCTTCTGGGCCATCTTCTATCAGCTAAATACTCTAGACCTAATTCGGAAAATAATTTATCTTTTGATGTACCTTTTATAGCTCCAGTAATAGCTAGTTCAGCATTATATTGCACGGATTCAATTATTTGTGTAATATTATTGTTATTATTATCGTTAATAATATCGCCATAATCCAAATGCGGTCTAACATAACATTTTATATAAATTTAACAATGTATGTCGGGGTAAAAAATTGTACATCCTACGAATAATGCCTATACCTTTGTTTGCTTTAGAAATGTTTAGAAATCATGATGAAAGCTAAGTTTAGGGTCCAAAATCATTCCCAAATGTTTATGTGAAGAAACTGATAAGACGCTGTTGCCATTAAAAACTGCAGGAAGCAACTGTGTTTGTTTTGATTTGGTAGAGAAAATAATCTCTGTAGCCTGCTTTGAAGGATCAGGGTTAAAAGACATTTTCCATTGGTTTGCCCAATTACTAACTAGATTTAAATCCTCATTTAAAACATTAGTGGGTAGTGAAAGTAACCTCTCTAAAAACGGTCTTCTGAGGAGAATAAAGGTCTACAGTGAAATTGACGATGTGAACACGGAAAATTACAACACTGTGGGAAATATTCCATCAATATGTTGCAAAATACAGTTATATCGGAAAAAATGTAAAATAATTCGCAGACAATTCGAATATTAGGAAAATATCATAGTAGTCCCTGTTGCTGGAAGTTGTCTAGTAAACAAGCATGGAAGCAGCTGCTGACACTAACCTTGGAAGGGTCGCTCATCCTAGTGTGATTCCAAGAAAACTCTTTGTAACTGCAGAAGCCTGCAATCATGTTACTGCTTTGCTATTTCGAATCGAAGCTGCTGTCAGGCTTGGACTGACAAATCCATCATGTACAACAAGATGCTGTAAAATGATTACCAACTCGAAAGATGTGAAACCTGTAATAATTAAAGATTTGAAATTTAATCGTGATGATTTTGGCATAGGAGGAGGAGAAAACGAGGCGCCTTGTCACAACTCCAAAGAAAAACTTCAACCCTTCATCGAGCTTCAAACCATTACAACTTTCTGATGTGGCAGCTGCACTGGAGAATGCAATTCCGGATAGTCCCATGTTAACTGATGTTCCTAAACCTATTCCTAAGTCGATTTTATTCCTGAAGTTATCCATCATAACAACACAGTCAAACCTGTTTTGTTTTGTTCAATACCGTAGAAAGCTTTCAACAAAACCTGCCACAACATATGTCACCAAAATATATTGAGCAAATAGAAGTTTTAACTCGTGGCCAAAGTAGCAATGAAAGTTAGTAAAGGTTTTATTACTGCATCTAAAGGACATTAAGTTTTTTGGTGGTGGTTACATAAACTTTGGCGATTGTTTAAAACAATTTCTGTTCCTGTGTTTGTTAGTCCTGATATACCATTTAACACTGGCATGGGCTATCTATGCAAGTTAATGTTGTGAACCAATTTTATAAAGTTTATTCCAAGGAAGTAGAGGAGTATGGACTGTTTTTTTGATAAGATTTTACCTATCGTCACTGCTAGTTTTGACAGGAAAAATTTAATATTCATGTTGTCCAAAGCTTGTCTGGAAGTTAAATATCAATTTTCGATTAATTATACCGCGCCAGATGATGGTAACGTTGTCATATATCTTACTTACAGTGATCATAATGTAAAATAGTTTTAAACAGAATTCAACAAAACTTTCTCAATGTCAGATGGAGATGCGGGTCGCTGGTTTCATATACAGTTATTTCTTTGTTTTGACCTCACATGGATTTGTCATGGAGAAATTCAGTTTGACATGAAATATTTGGATGACCTCAGGAAGAAATTTGAGAATTATGTGCACTATCTATGACTTGTCTTCGCTTACTTCTCTGTGCTATAGTAATCTTAATACAACGGCTATTTTATAAACACACATCTACAAAAATATTATTGTAGTTATTTTGATGCATCAGAACGAGAAATTCCTCTTTGCCTTCTTCCTATACATTTGCTCTACGGCTGCACTAAAGGAAAGTTTGTGTTCAAGTGAAGCAAAAAATGTCGATATGTTTAGTTAGCTCTTTATGTTCAGAAGTCTTCATAAACAAAGTTCTTATTTTATTTTCATTAAATGAAGTACCAGAAGCTCATTCTGATCTGAAAATATTTTGTCGATCTCTGCCCAGCCAATAAAACACTGTTTACAAAGAAACAACACTTGGCCAATAAG
>JANTOQ010386462.1:0-18794 GCA_027564595.1 Bythotiara depressa
CATTTTTCCCCCCATCACATATTTTGAAGCACTGCAGCAACTGGGATGAAATTTTATGACTTTTCATAAAATTTACTTGGGAACAAAACGGTGTAAAAATATATCCGGTGGGATGAAGAGAACAGTAGGTGGCAAATAAAATAAAATAAAATTTATTCAGATTGTTATGTTTATATATACTGTTGGAAGGAAATTTTGTATAGAATTCAGATATAATAACTATGTATGCTGAATATAAGCTACTCTGTGAACGACAACATTTATAAATATATATTATATGAACAATATGATTTATTATTTTATATCACGTGACATCAAAACCATTTTTGTAATAAAAGTTTAACTTGCATTTCTTTCTTAGGCTGATGCAATGATCAAAGCATATCCTGCTTTTGTAAATTACTTTGAGATTATCAAAGAAACCATTATCAAGTGTGACAAAGACCGACCAAGATTTCATGCTTTCTTGAAAGTAGGTTCTGTATCTTATATGCTGTGTGTGTGACATTTTACCTCGTAAACTTGAAAAATGATATGTTATACGTACATTATTGATGTATTTATTTTTTGAAAAGAGAAATTGGATTCTCGTGAAATTCTTTAACTGGTTATAAATTTAGCATCCTGTGTTTAGAATGTTTTTGTAATTTAAAACTATATATAGATTTACAAATTTTAACTAATTGTAGGTGTTGTTATTAAATGAGTAGAATAAACTTTAATTATTTCCTTTCTAGATCTGCTTAACTAAACCTGATTGTGGCCGTCAAAATTTAGCAGAACTTTTGATTCGACCTGTTCAAAGGATACCTTCCATTAGCCTACTGTTTAATGGTGAGAGTTATTACACAATAATGAGGCAATAGTAAATTATTTTGTATGACTTTTGATATACCTCATTTTTGATGTTAGTTCATATTATTTATGGCTTGGCTATAGCTATATCAGTGTTTTATGGCACTGTCTCTTTGTAATCAGTTGTAAATTACCATTCAAATACCTGAAATAAGCACAATGTTGCACTTGTAGAGTTGCACTTGTAGACCAAGGTAATATTTTTAACTTCTAAGCTCTTTGATGTAAAGGTTATTCAAGGGTGCGGTAAATATGGTCTCAATCGCTGTTAACTCCATCTCTTTTATCGCAGTCTTCTTGCTTATATAACTTGGTGATTCATAGCATGTAAAGCAAGGCCAACAAGAGCTGTTCCTTCCAGTCATTCTCAATGTCTGTTTAAATATTTATTTCATTCGGATGTAGTAGTGTCTGTAGCATGCGCAAATTCCTGATTTAATTCCTGATTTAATTCCTTTCCGAGTAAGAGTTATTTTTCTTCTAATGATTCGCTGTTATTTAATGTATAGACATCTTGAAGCACACACCTGAGAGTAATCCTGATCATGCCTATCTAAAGCAAGCTGTCACATCTATTAAAAATGTGCTGACGTAAGTTTCTCTTGTTGCGTTTTATTTTTCCAGCAGCAGCGAAGTTAGGAGCATAATGTTGGAGTTATAAGCATTATTGTGTATCGGGTGTTGCTGTTTTCCTAACTGCATATCTACTTTTTGTCGGTACCCTTCCGTGTATTTGTCTGAAATAAATCTTACTCAATAGAGAATTATAAATTGTTCCGTGATTTCTCATTACATTTATGTTGCCTTTTTCACCTTCTCTAGATTTTGTTGTTTAGTTATATAAATGAAGACAAGCGAAAGACGGAACATCAAGTGCAAATGTTTGAAATAATACGCGAGATAGATAACTGTCCTGTAAGTTATTTTTTCATTTTGTTTTTTGTCGTGTTTTTTTTGTGTGTGTTTTTTTTCTTCTATATTTCATTTAAAACATGTTACCATACAAGTACAATGTTTAACATTTACTCACAAAAAACAAACATATATAGGGTAGCACACTCGCAAGGCACCATAGTGATATCACCAAGTGAACTAACCACAAAAAAATAAAATAATAATAATAATAATAACAATAATATAAAAGGTCAAATATAAATATTGTCGTGTTATAATTACATGCCTATATTTGAAATACATGTTATCAAATCACAATGTTTGATTGTGTTAATTGGTAATGGCATAATGGTTTTCAAGGAGTTGTTCTTTCGCGTACTTTGAAAGATAATATCAATATGCAATTTTTAAATGTTCCATTCACTTCAATGCATGAATATACTCCATCTTGCAGGCCCAATACTTCTTACCTCTATACAGCATGAACAAATGGCTGGACTTTCATTTTGTGTTACAAAGGAGTATTTCATTATAATTGGGTATTTGTTTCGTTGCTATTGTAACAAGATTAGTCACCAGTTCCCTTGATCGTGATTTAAATTTGTCTTAAAAATAAAATTTTGATGCATTTCCACAAATTATCTTATCCACTGAGTCCGTGTAGTTACTGATAGGTGGCCATTTTTAAAGTTTTGTTTTCATTTGTGTTGGTCACGTGTTTTATAGTTAACATTTTATTTTTACTATAGCCGTACCTCCTATCATCCCATAGATGCTTGATATCAAAAGTTGAAGTTGTAGAAGTTTCTGAAGGTCTTGTATTGAAATACGATCATATGGTCATGTTTTTGTTTAATGACAGTATTGAGGTATCTTAATTGAACTTTTTTTTCTTTTTCTTTGATTTTTATCAAATTAAGTTATGGGCTGGTATCCTAAAAATAATAAATAAGAAAAAATAATGGTCCTAGCCGACGTACTAGAGGTGGTCCCGCTTACACCTTTGTAAAAAGAGTTTTGATTATTAAAGAGTTCCTCGTTGTTTCCTGTGATGTTTTTTGTGTGTGTATGTGGTCCATCCATCCCGTGTGTTTTCAATAGGATATATCTATTCATGAAATATCTGGTTTTTATAGATTGCCAAGAAGAAAAGTCGTGGTGTTGGCAATACAGTGACAATGAAAAGCCCTGCTATTCAAAATATGCAGCGAGGAACACAGCAGAAAGCCTACAAACATGTGGAATTCATCCAACTTGCTTATTTAGGTTCTGTTGTTGATATCAAGGATGAGGAAGGTAGGTGTTACAGAATAGCAGTCTTTCGAAATGTCTCAAGACGAAAGTTACATGACGTGGATAGAGGATGACTTCTTTACTCGTTACTCCTTACTAATTTCTTGTCGGTAACCTACCAGATAGAAAATTTTGACTAGATCGTTAAATAACCTTCTAGTTTCCAAATCATACTGGCTGGTAACCAAATAGTTACGGACTTGAATAAGGATAGAGGTGGAGCACGTTATCTACAAATGGAGTTTAAAACTAGTTGATTTTAACTAGCATAAGTTTTTTAAACTAGTAACTTTAATTTTCAACATTTGTATTTATCTCACTCAATTTGATTTTTTTTTTTATGAGCCAAATTACCTGTAAATGGTACCTGTAAGGAATCTGGTTACAAAGGCAGTATGTTTTATATAATGTGAATTGAATGACGAATAATAAAATAGCGACGACTATTCACATTAGCCAATCTAATGTTTATTTTAAATGAAATTTTAGATTTCAAAGACATGTTTGGTTTAATCTACCATTCACCTACCGAAGGAAATGATAAGTTAAGCATATTCAAATTGATTGGTGGAAACACGCAGAAAGTTGACTGGATGAGTAAGATCGTGAAGTGTCTCACTGACACAAAATCAACATCTGATACGGTAAGAGAAGAATGAGGAATATTCGTTGAATATAATTTCATTCGTCTGTCAGAAAATAGGTGCAGCGCAAATATAGTCTTGAAGTTAGTTCACTAACCAGTGACACTTAAGCTGACTTTTAATTTGCTGTATTTTATGTAATAGAGTGATTTGATAAACAATTTTATGTAACTGTCGTTAGCTCGATAGGTTACTTTACAAATCCTCTGATGAATGCCATTTTTGTATTTCGCTTATTAAACAACAGTCAAGAAATGTTTATGTTATATCAATGGCAGTACAACTTTTGCCTGTCTAAGTTTTTTTGAAGGCGTTCGTATCCAGTAGGTGTAATTGTTGTTCTAAATCTAGACTTCTTTCTATCATGCTATCACTAATCAGGTCATCTAATATTCTTTTTAACACCTCAGATGAAGTTACTGATGAAATATGCATATATGCGTTACATCATCGTCTTGATAATAGTTGTCAATTTCATTATTTGTCGTAGGAAAATTTTCTGGTCACTGTAGAAGCATCTGAATTGATGTTGGATAGAGGTGATGTTAGTGACGTTAAAGACAGGAGTGGTACTATTAGTAAGGCGTTCAAGTGAGTATAATATAATAAAGTTAGTAAGATTTTATATATAGCTGTTTCACCTTTCATATTCTCATGCAACTGGCTTCCAACGTATTGTATTGTCATTTATTTATAGGAAGGCAAAAGGTGGATTCAGCAAGAAAGTGTGTCGGGCTTTTTCTTTGAACAAAACACCCAAGCAACATCAGTCAATATCGGGAGCTGTTTTGCGTAGGGCGATGTCAAGGTAGGTTTTTTTAATTTTATAAATATTTTATTACTGACCACATGTGTTTTTCATTGGTTATTAACTTACTGACAGCATGTGTATTTCGAATATTTAGCATCACACCTAGCAATGATATTGGAACACCTAATCCTGTGAGTCCAACACCAAGTGAATACACCATCATGGATTTCTCTGTTTGCGAAGATAAGGTATGCGTGATAACAGAAGCCTATAAATGCTCTTGAAGCATGAAAACACTATCAGTTTTGATTGATTGACAGCGAGTGACAAGTTTTTGCATATTAAATGACCATATAAGGTTAATGTGTTACCACGTGGCATGCTCTGGAATGTTCTTGTTGTTAGATTTCATTTTTTTTCATTTGAATCATAAGCAAACTCCGACGTCCACGTTCGAAAAAGTAACTCGTTATCAATATTTACATATACAGGTTGTTTCATGCTTCAAGATTAATAAGCTTCTGATGGTATATACGTCATTATTATATTACTATGTATAAAAAGTATAGTTTTAAACATGTTAAAAGATAATAATTGCTCGATGGCTCTTTATATCTACCTCCAAGTCAAGGGTGTCATCGATCTTCAAGCGCACAATTTTTATTTTTTTTAGCGTAGCGTAAATAAACGTTTTTCTTTGATTTTCCATTTTTTTACTATTATAATTATTACTTTGACTATTTCAATTTTCATTTTAAGTTTTTGGGTTGTTTTTTTTTAATTTTCCATTTTGACTTTTTTTAAATTGGCGTATAGAGAATAGAGAAGGGAGGTTGAATGACAACAAAATGCAGGAGATGAAATAAATGAGAAAGTTTATGTAAGATTTTTGTTCTAATAAAATAAAAATAAGTTGGAAAGATTGATTGTAGTGAATTAATTTTAATGTTCTTTTTAGTGATAGCCATACTACTTTGTTTCGAGACAAGACGAATTTGAAACGACGAAAGACGAGCAGTAGTGTGTAATAAGAGATACGGAAAATATCGGTATTAAACTGGCTACTGGAAGATTTATGGCCTAGCTAGTATTGTTTCGCGGAACACTCGTCTGTAAATAAAAAAGAGTAAAGAAATATCTAATAACACGTCTATTTCGAACTGAGGACATTCTTTCTAGATAACACCAACTACATTAGTTTGACCCATCCAATCGGTCCACATTAAACCAATACGAGGCTGGATTGAATTCCGTTCCAAAAAGGGACTAGGATTATGACCAGATTGCAATCTTACTCCGGCGTTAGTTTGTTTTTAATGTTTTGTTCCGTGAAAACGAGGTGTTAAAAACAGCTGGCGTAACAATGCAAAGGTTTTTTTTTTAGATAATGTTTGTCTTTTTATTTGATGATAACGAACGTAATATAAATAAACACAAGCGATTATAATTATTTAATTATTATTTTTGTTGTTGTTGGTTTTTCGTGTTTTTTTGAGATTATGGTCGGAAATAATGCGATTCCTAATCTGGATCAATTGAATGGACTGAAAAATGTACTTACGTTTAGAAGGCGCAGACACGTGGTTTTTTGTCACAAGCTGTGATAGTGATTTTTGAAGCGTTGTCCTTAATGCGCTCTTTTTTTTATCAGCAAGATGTTTTTATTATTTTTGTATTATTGCTATAATATTCTTTGTTATGTATGTATTGTTTCAGTGCTGTTCTATTTATTTCCAATCAAAAAGTTCAGATATTTTTAGATGATATTAAAGCATAATGTAAAATACTTGTTAGTAAGTCATTTATCTAATAGCATTGTAATTTAGTTAAGTATGATCCATTTATTACACAGAACAGTTGATAATAAATAACACAAACAAAGTAACAAACCATATAACAAAACTAGGATGTCGTTAATAAATATCGTATTAATATATTTGTTAGTGTTTATCAAACTGATCGTGTTAGATTGGTGATGGTCGAAAGAGCCGTAATATACACAACCAACACTTTAAATGGTAGCGCAATTTCAAGACGTTTGTAACAACTTTGTATATATTCCTTATAATTCCAATTAGCCTTCCCACTAGGATAGAATTGTCGTTCTCGAATGTGCAGATAAACTTGTCGGATATAAACTCCTCGTTTTTACATCTGATCGTTGTCATAACTATGGTCTGATCTAACACGATTCTTTCTTTTCCACTGTTGTCATAGTGATTTTGGGTTGGTGTATTACATTTTTACAATCTTAACACAAAAATCAATGACTTCAAGATGGAGAACATAAAATACAGACCCAATATCACTTGAACAACAGTACAAAAAAAGAATTGTTTGTTTATTTATTATGCTACGTTATTTGGGTAAAATTTCATTGCTAATGTTCAGCTCGAGGCAAGATTTCCAACTTCCACTTTGAAACATACTCCCAGGATACTTATAAGTTATTTGTAAACATATCAATATGAAACCTATATATTAGATTAAAGTATTAACTGCTGAAGATCTAATGATGTACAACAGGGTTAATGAGTTTATGTGTAAATATAAAAGATGATGTGCATCCAGTGAGTAGTATTTATAACATTGTAACAATTATTAGTATTGCAAATAAAAGTATTCATAAGGGTGCAAATTATCTTGTTTCTTTTCTTCTTCTTTTTTCTTCTCCCTATATATACCGTTATATACCATCCTGATATCCTAAAACCTCCCATTATAACCCTCCACAACATTATGCACAAGCTACGGGCCTATTACATGTAACATAAATGAAGGCGGTTTTTAACAACTTCTCTGCGCTTTCAGGACGCGATCTTTCATCGGCACGTATCAAAATTCAGAATTCTTTTTGCTTTATTCTCTGTGAAATATGAATTGTTATTATTGCTTTTTATTCTTGTGTGAAATATGAATTAAAAAAGAAACTTAACGCTAGAAATACTGCTCTTTTGTATCTTTATCAGAAGACCTTTGCCGTCTTCATTATTAATATTGCTTAACCCAGACTCCAATATTTGCTGTTTTGCGCGCGTGTTGCTTACGTCAATGGATTTGGAGATCAGCAAAATTTCGCAATGCTTTGCAATTTTTTTGCGACCAGTAAAATTGATACTACAGAACGTGCATCCGTTTATTTGCGAGAAGTGTCAACAGGTTAATTAAAATACTCGTTTCGTTTTTCAAGCACAATGCTATCCATTTCAACGGAATTATGTTATTATTTTTACCATTACCCCCGTCTCAATAGTTAGACGTCATTGCCCCAACAAAAGTCTTCATGGCATAGAGGAATTCAATTGATTAGCTCAATAGATCACAAAATTATATTTTAAACCACATGGGAATCTTTAATCTTTTTCCCCGACTTACTTAAAGTCTGTAAATGCATCAATCTCCAGAGAACCTAACATTAATCGTCACCGCAAAAAGGAGGAATTTAAGCATGATCAAGGATAATATTTAAATAACAAAGTAAAATTAAGGGATACTGTAAATGAGAGGTAGGTTTAATAAATCTTTTAATTATTTACTCTCCTTCGTTGAGGTTAGCAACTTTGTTTTGTGACAAAAGGGCGAATCCTAAATATGAATTGAGAAGGAGATCGTGGCCTTTCATTCACATTTCTTAAAGCCTGGGTAGCAAATATTTGTGTTATTAAAAATTAAAATGATTTATACATGTTTACTGTTGCTTTCATTGAAAAATGTATTGAACGTAACACATCCTGCCTGTGCGGCTTTTATTAAGACCTACGACTCTGTGACGCGTTCAAATATCTTCTACAGAACGAATCAAAGGAAACTTAAGAAGCCAGTTACAGAAGAAGAAATCAAAATTACCCAAGATACATATACATTTTCAACGGTTATTAAGTTAACTCAAAGGACTGTTTTACATTCTAAAGTTGTTATTGATTATTTGGAATTTTGGAGAGCTGCCCCAAAAAGGTACGTCCCAACCATCAATTATTTATTTATATTTCATGTTATATGTATATTAAATTTTTACTTCATTGTACTGGTTTTCGTTGTTTATCTTGCCTTCTCGCCACACATTTCGTTTTTTCCTTCAGATTTCAACTAATATATAGTGGTCTGATTTTAATATATGAGAATTATTAATATAAATAATAAGTTGTGTTTATTATTAGACCAATTGGAAAAGTTACTTAAAATGATTCAGATTATAGAGCACCTAAATTAAATTCAGACTGACAACTCTTGTGTCGAAATGTCCGCTATGAACTGAGAAATATGAAGAGTGGTGAGCCACATTTGTGTTAATTTTATTTATAAGGTAAAAAAAATGAACTAGCTTATTGACTATAATTTAGACAATGTCAGGTCGTTTGTCGTTTGTAACAACGAATTAGTTTTCCTGATAAATTAAACATCGATTAATAAAAAAGAAAAATTGACGATAATGGAGAAATATTCCTTAGTTTAAATAAATTATCCGGCTGTCATTTTGATTACATTAGTTCCTAAGCAACTCATTTCGCATATAATGATGACGCAAAGAAGTAAATAAATATTTCCACCTACGCTTTAGTCCCCAGGTGACATACGCAAGACTTTCCTAACTACTCGTAGTAAATATAATTATATGTCTAGATTAGCATTTCAGCATTTTCATGTATTTCTAGATTATCGGTAAATTTTCAGACTCAAATGAAATGATTTTGAAGTCGTGTTTTCTTCTGATATTTCAATGTGAACGTACATATGCAACGTCGTGAAATGTTGGATGACAATGACTGACAACTCTTGTATCGAAATGTTTTGACGTGTCAAAGTTCGTATGTTTGTTGGTTATATATGTTTATTTAACGTTTCTTTGTTGTTGACAAAAATGTCAAATTATGTTAAAAATTTATTGAGGTGTTAAAACAAAACTAAAACATAATAAAAAAGAACAATGTGAATAATTTGGGCCAATGTTTAGCTGACGCCGTCATTTTGTGACGTGATACAGTGCTACGAACGACGTTTAATAGTTTTTATTATTTGTTTTTTTCGTTAGACGGTTAGACGGTGTGATATGTTTCCCAAAATAGTTTCATCTTTTTAAATTAATAAATAAATAAATAAAAGTTTTCTTCACTATGATAGAATCTTAGTTAAAACAAATTACTACAGAGCGGGAACTTTCCAGGGATGTGCTGGTTTGTTACGGTGCCATAAATTGTTTTACTGTATGAATGAAAACCCCGTTGTAAACCAAATAAGAAATGGCAAGAATTATTTTCTGCAAGACATGTTTTAATAATTTATGATTATATCGGCATCATATTTTAATGTAAAGTCCTTCACTGGGATTATCTGTCTTATTGACTAATCTTCGTACATGTCAATCAAACTTTTGCATAGCCTGCTCACGGAAACGTAAAGGAAGTGTAGATCGAAAAAATAAACAAATGCTGAACGCTTCTTACTATGGCTTAGCTTAAAAATTTTATCTTCGGAAATCTCAATCTACAGAGTAAATAACTTTGAAAAAAGAAGAAATATTTGAACGTTCCACAGAGGTGGATCCAGGAGGTAATGAGAAAACACGTATCGATACGCCTTTTCCTCTACCCTCCCTTCAGTTATCACACGGAAGATACCCCAGAATGAAGAATTCATGTTTACATTTCGTGTTTAAATTCTAACGAGGATAATAGTAAAACTTTTCATATTTGTGCCATCTATTTACAGTCAAACCTCTCTTGACCCCCGGTTTTGCAAAAAAAATGTCAAAACATTTATGTTGTTTTAAACTGACCAGTGTTTCATTTACCTAGTCCGATCACTTCCTGCTTTTCTACTAGGTAACAATTAATAATTTGTGGTCAGCACAAATGTTAAGTCTAAACAGAGAGCATTGGTAGAAACAGTTACCATCATTTGTCGTGTTGTAAAAATGAAGAAAACAAAATAAATTTTAGAGGAGTGTTTTGAGGGAATGGAGAAGAACATCGCTGAATAAGATTTGGGGGGTGGGAGAGATTAGCAAAACGTCTCAAGATAAGTAAAGGTTAAAACATTTATTTGTTCCTTCGAGGTAACTCTTAGTTATTCTTTAATTCAACTATTATTTTACGACTTATGTAGCTAAATATTTATAGTTTTGTTGTTTCATATTTTAAACTAATTTCTCTTTACATACTGTCATTAATGTTTAAACAATAGAACAGCAAATCTAAAAATATTTAGCTACATAAATCATAAAGTTTGAGTAATTATTAGTCGAATGTATCGGATTGTTCTACAACAATACTCGCATAAACAACATTTTTCAACTGTTAAGTGTGGATGATTTCACTATACATTGAAACCTGCAATAAAGTCCATCTCTATATAGAGATTACTGGTTTTTTCTCATCTAGAGTTGGATGGTTGCTTGTTGTGTAGATTCTGATTTACCAACAAAATAACATTTCTGATAACAATAATAATACTTCTGTATAACAATAATAATAAGGTATAGAGAATGTTAGACATCCATATAATATGAGTTATATATACTACCCACGTTTTAGGCTAAGGTCGTATTAGGAATAAATTTATTGATTGATGGCTTCTAAGGCTTCTAAATCTTTTACAGATGGCTTGTGAGTTTTGACGTCACTTTTTTCCATGTTCCATTTTCCCACTGTGTTATTGTAATTTGTTATTGTCAGATTTACTGTATATAAAAGAACTAATTGCGTCCCTCGCTGGATCATCTACGTCATCATCTAGAACCAGGGTGTCAGGTAGAAGAGACAAGGGAAACTTGTCATATAGAAAGCATCATACTTTAAAATTTATACTACCCACGTTTTAGGCTAAGGTCGTATTAGGAATAAATTTATTGATTGATGGCTTCTAAGGCATCCATCTTTTACAGATGGCTTGGGGTGTTTTGACGTCACACGTTTTTTCATGTTCCATTTTCCCACTGTGTTATTGTAATTTGTTATTGTCAGATTTACTGTATATAAAAGAACTAATTGTGTCCTTCACTGGAACATCTACGTCGTCATTTAGAACCAGGGTGTCATGTAGAAGAGACAAGGGAAACTTGTCATATAGAAAGCATCATACTTTAAAAATTTTAACTGTCTATAGAATTTTCTTTTCGTATTGTTTTGCCAACCTAAATTCTGTATCACATACTATATCAATCTCTCAGTTATGGTTATTATCCCTGGTATTTATACATCATTTATGATCAATGCCTGGAATGGGTTAGTGTGTATGAAGTAATTTTGTGAAATTTTGTTTGGCAAATAAAACAAAAAGAAAACTCTATAATGGCTACATGGGTCCTAAAGATGGCTTTTAAATCCAGAATTGATTGTATATGCCATTAGTGTAAGATTGCACAATTTAACCAATGAGATCATCCAGTGTCACTAAACCCGTTGGATTTGTTTATATCTTAGAAATATTTAGATCTTTGTAACAGCACGTAATTGTGTCATTTTTTAAATGTACTTTAAAATCCATAGGAATTCTTCATCTTAATCAATAATCTGTTGATGACGGTGAGCCTGAGCATGAAGCACATATGGATTTGATTATTATTCCCATCAGTTTGTTTTAATAAGTTGAGATCATCATCTCTTTTACTAATTACGGAAATTAAGTAATGAGCTAAACTAATTGCTCCAAGCACATGCTATGATGCTTCCTGTAATAAAAACCGTTAAACCTCAAGTCACATCTTCAATGGAACTTTTCCAAAAGAAGTCATTATTACAGGGAAGGTAGTCAAAAAGTTATTAATATCAAGGAAAATCTATCAACTTTAGAGATATTCCAGTTAGACATCGTATAACATGTGAGTTTAGTTTGTAGTTAACCTTTTATTGTGGAGATACTGTTTTTTCAGTTACGCGCTCGTCCCAGTTCCCTTTTCCTAAGTTAGTATAAAGTCTTGTGACGACCAAATGCTTTTCCAGTTAAAGTAAAGTTGTTTGCCCCACTAAGAGAAAGTCGTATGCAACAGTGTTAGTAATCAAACATGCTTATTAGTTTGAGCTACAATCCTGGACATAATATATTGGCATAAAGCGTCAAATATTTAAAAATCAAGTTCCACAATAACTACCAAAGTGTTCGTAGATATAACTAGAGAAAGAATTTGGTGTGATTGGTTTGTTGCCACCAACATAGGTAGACCTAATATGTCCTGTTTTACGCGGCAAAACCCACGTCAACGTAAAAACTTTTCCAGTTTACCAATGACTTAAGACGCGCGGATCTTAGGTACTTTGGTAGAGAAGTGACCGTGGCTATGCAGCACGATTGAACAAGGGGAGTAGTCTCACTGTCCTCCTAATTGGTCCATTTGAGGTTTTTGTGACGTCATAAAACGTGTAGATCAGTAAAATAATGACAATTTTGGATGTTTTTCAATATAACACAGTGCCACGGGCGATCTTACGAGGTTTCCCGCCTACACCTAACCCACATCTCGTGCAACAGGCACGAGAAGGGAAAGGTGCTAAAACACGAATCAGCATAAAACGCCAAAAGTGCCATAATTAATGTGCAGGATTGTAGCAGCCAGTTAATAACATTGACAGAACTGCAAATAGGATAGATTCATCTCTGGATGTTAGAAAGTGGGTGTTGTATACCCAGGGTATAATTGTGATGTAATAGAATGAGTAGTGGCGTGAGATGACGAGATATTGAATCTACTTTCTGTATGCGATATATGAATAGTGTGTGGTTATATAACATAAATAAATGTAGTGTCGGCTTCCGTATAATAGAATCGCAGAACAAACAGGGACTAACAAAACAATTCGTCAGTAAACATGTCAGGGAATTGTATATCTAGGGTTTTATTTTTACTTAAGCTTTGATTATACAGTTCGTTTAAATAATAACCTAGTCAGCATTACGTAAGTCATCATGTGACTAATACCTATCATGCTTGTCATGTAATCATTCTAACGCCTCCATTCTGTACAATGATGACATCATCCGCGTTTACTCAATGAATTCACTTACAATCCTGCGAGTTTCGATCCTTCTTTTTAGTACATAAAGAAGATTTTTAACCAATCTCACTGCCCGATGAAGACAGAAGTATCTCTTGAAATGTAGTCCATCGTTTAAATCATTCAGGTTCATGGCATGATAAATATATCACATCATTATAAATTAGAACAAGTTAAGAAATGAGGGCTTAAAGCAAGCTCGCCAACACAAACCACGCTTATTTGATATGAAACGGTGAAAATCATTTTTTATTTCACGTATTCAATAACTTGAGTGCAGATAACTTAGGAAGCACTGAAATCGAAGAGTGTAACTCGATGACTTTCTTGAGCATTGAACTGTGTGCCGACATATATGAGCATATAACTCGACTGCATCTGATCGTTCGTGAAGACTGGAGCGAGAGAGAAATAGTATTAAAAAAAAAAGAAAAAGGCTCATTTCATTATACCATTATAAATAAGATGAACAGCGTGACATTTTTGAATAAACCCGATGTCGTTTCCGTAGTATAACAAAGACCACACAAATAACGTATTACATTGTTATTAACTAGTCACGTGCTTTATGTGTTTTGAACTAGAAGCATTTACTTAGTTGTCAAGGAAATATTCATCTCCCGTTTAATAAACTCCTCTCGTGGATAATGACATACGTATCAACTTCTAGCTGTCAACGAACATGTACTACAAGGTCTACAAAGGTCAAATCTTGTCATTTGGATTGTTGTTGGATATACCTAAACGTACAGCTTATTTCTGCTGGAACTTTTTTCAATCTATACCTAAGAATAACAACTTTAAAATTCAGGTAACCACCCAGTGCTGGATTTCGTATGTGATGTTTTGTTAATGCGTTTAAACGTAAATGTTATAACAGTTTCAATATACTTAAGTTGGTTTAAGATATTATTAACTGCAACCGTGTTACATCGCAAGTTAGCATATGTTAAGCCTGTAATTCGTATTGAATAATAAAATCATGTAGTTAATACGAGATGCTTAGAACTATCATGGATCGCGCTTCTACACGCTTTATTATATGAAACACATTAAACAATTTCTCTTTTTCACAAATTTGTGCTTAGAATTATCTACTTGCGAAATATATTGTTTGTCAATCTCGTTATCAGTTCACCTATAGAGAGATAAACAATAGCGACAGTATGGAGATAACATGATAAATATGGACTAAACTATTGAGATAATAGATGTGGACTTATATGAACTTGTAATTATACGTGTTTATGAGGCTTATTTGGGATTAATCAACCAAAATTCTTGTAATCAATCCTAATGAAATAAGCGGCATATTAACAAAACCGCAGTCGTATCCTATACCAATACAAATCTCATGTAATCGAACCTGACAGATTATTGGTGGGTAGGTTCTTCCTACACGTGTCCTTCTTTATTGTGCCTCTCCTCCTGAGTTTAATTCTAGCGGGTTCCTTCCCCCATCTCAAGTCTTCCCAGCTTATCTTTTATATTTCATGTTTGTAAGGAAGGAGAGTTGGGAAAGATAAACGTGGTCATGATTAATTGGTAAAAAGTACAATATTGGTTAAAAATAGGTATGCCACAAGTGATACTAAAGTGTTTACAGATATAAAGATTATTTTTAAAGACACCCAGAAAGAGAGCATATCCTAACTTGTGATAGAGGAAAATAAATATTTTTCTTCCTAAGTGCCATTCGGGTGATGCCGTGAATCTGATTCTCCCGATTTCCCGAAAAATACTGTCTAGAACTATTCTAATATAAAGAGATAAAAAGTTAGTTTTTCAACTTCCCAGATGACTTTGAAACTTTTGACTAAAGTCGACATGGTTGACTAAAGTGGACAGGCTCGTCTCTCCCTTTGTGCGCTTTGTAGATCAGTGAACAAACACTGCTATGTGCGATCTTACTCATTCTCGATATTTCATGGGAAGGTGGCAAAACCCGAACGGGACCTTTAACCGTATAACTGCCACAAATTACATTATTTGTAGTGGGTACTAGGACATATAATTTGATATTTTCAAGGGAATATAAGAACTTGTATAAACATAAACACCACGAGAAATGTATCAAGGGGGGATTTATATTTTGCGGTTTTGGGCTATGTACTTATTCTTACTTTTAATTGAACATGTAAGTTCTTTGGACACTTCATGTAAGTTCTTTGGTCACTTAATCTTGTAATTGTACCTGTCTTGGTTTATTAACAGTTGTAGTATAATCGCATGCGGTTTGTGTTAATCTTTTAATTGCTTTAGACACATCATCTCATATACTTTTACATAGTTTGTGGAAAATATTTTTTATTAACTTTCTTTATGTTTTTACCTTTGTTTAATGTTCCAAAAAAAATACGTAACACCTCTATTAAGTAGTTACCATTTTGAAGTTTTTTCTGTTTGTTTGTTTTACCTTATAACCCAATAGTGCCTGGTGTTCCCCCCGGAAATTATTCAACTGGCGTGTAACGTGTAACAAAGTTATTGTTTTGACTTTGGAATGTTCACACTCAAGGTTTAATTAGGTTAAAACCTCGTTTTCATGGTAAACGTGGTTTTTGTAAACAACTGTAGAAAATTATTGACTGGTAATATGCTATTGAAAATTTCTGGATATAAAAAGTTTTTGACAAGGAAGTCCATTTGCCCTAAATATAATATATATATATATATTTGTTTGATGTCACGTGACGTTCGAGAATTGTCTATATTGGTGACTACAGGGAAATTTTCACAGGCCGCTTAATTTTTTTACTTATATGAAATGTAAACGTTGTCAACTAAGTTGGTTTGATCTTAAATAATTTAACACGATCTAAGAATTAACATGATCTTAGTCAAACCGAGATGAATTAGTTTAAAATAAACATTTATGTGAATTTGAAAAAACAAAATCCCTTCAATTGTTTACACATGCGCATTACCAATTAACGAATCACTAAATCAAGTCAAGGCCGCAGTTCACAGAGCATACTTATAGAGACAATATATTTTCACGCATTCGTAATCTTAGCCACTGTACGCCTGAATAACGACAATACATAGTAATACATTGACTGTGATAACATATTACGTTAACAACCTTGTTCCCACCGCTTTTCGATATGAGGACTCCATCGGATATATCAAATAGGGAAAGCGGCCCTGGGAACGAGGTTGAGTTGTTTCAATAATTTTTTATCTTTTTTTTGCAAGATTTGTCAACCTTCCTGGCTAATGTTTGCTGTTTGCTTACAAAGAGCGAATGCATGTAGCGAAAATAATATAGGAGATAGATACAGCTTTGCTATATGTAGTTTTATACTGCCTTCAAAATGTCTTCTCTCAAGACATAAAAATGGACTTATATCTGGGTATATTTGGCGGAGTAGACACCCATTCAAATTTAACGAGATCTATATCTTTACCATATCACAAGACAAACTCTTGGTTGTTATTGTTTCTCTTTTTTATACTTCTATGTATTGAAATACGAAATGTTTGGAATTTTAAAGCCTTTAACCTAACCACATATTAACTGTTCCTTTCACATCTTTAGAACTAGATACTGGTGTGCTTTGGATTTAGATGGATAGTAGCTTCTCTATATTGCAATTTGCCGACAAACGATGATCATGAATCAATCGAACGAAATGGTTTTGAACGGTTCGTTAGGTCCGACCAACAGAACGTTACTGAAACGTGTTATTCCTCGTGAAGTTTCTATAGAAGAATGGATTTTAGTTGTTGCGTTTCTCGTTATAATGTGTAGCGGTATGGTTGGTAATGCTTTGGTGTGTTATGTGTTTGGTTATAAAAAAAGAAAGCGTCGCCGTTCGACCACAGAGTGGCTTATTTTATATCTTGGTGTCATAGATTTACTCACGTCAGCTTTCAATCCACCATTATACATTTATTGGACAGTCACACATTATTCGAAATGGCATTTTGGTTATATTGGCTGCAAGATCTTACCTGCTGTCGGGCCCATTATGACATCGATTTCGTCTGGTGTTTTACTAATATTCGCGATAGATCGATACATGGCCATAGTTACGCCATTTTACGGCCAATTCTCGTGGAGAACTATCACTGGAGCTTGTATGTTAAACATAGTGCTTTCGATTCTAGCGTTCACCCATTACATTAACGCTTTACAACTTTCTCGCAAAGGTTTTTGTTATGTTCCTGATGTATCGAGTAAGGAGTATGGTGTACCTAACTGCGTCCTCATTATATTACGATTATCCATATTTGCAGTCATCTTCACGTTCACTAACGTAAGAATCTTTATTACCTTACGGAACAGAAAAAATACGTCAACACTGAAGGATCTTAGAACTCAGCGGCATTATCAATCTAGACGAATCATGTTTATACTGCTGACCATGGGAATTGTGTTTACAGTTTTAGTTTTTCCGAGAGAACTCTTCTATTTAGCATATAACCTATCATGGATTATCTCTAAGCACGGGATACAATATAACGATCAACTTTTACAAATAAATTCGTGGATGAAAGTCATGCATACGGCGAATAGTTGCGCTAATGTTTTTATTTATTCTCACATGCAAAACAACTTCAGGAAGCATGTGTTGAAGTTGCTTCAGTATTTTGGTTGTTGTAAGAATACTTTTATCCAAAATAACAACTTTACTTCGTTATCACACACAGCTATGACGTCACCGCTTTTACACAGTAAATTTGGTAGTAAATACCGAGATTCAGCAAGAGAAACTCCACCGCCCAGCCCTTCACCAAATTCTGTAACAATATTCAAGCCATCAACATTTTTTATGCGTGCGCATAAAAACAAAAATTTCCGTAATACCGCTCCTGTGAATCTTTAATTACCGTTGACCATTCCCGTATTCAAGATGGTTAACCCCATTGGTTGTGCCTACACAAATGACATTATTAATGTATCTAATTTGCAGATAAAAGAGATGTCATTAAAAAATTAACTTTTCAGCTCGAATATTCTATTTAATACTACAAACATGTCGACTTTATGTCCCTTTCATATTATTCCCTTTCTATTCGTTAGAGCTTCCATAAAACCTGAATGGTAGAGTCACACCTGCCAATTCTCATCAAAAACAACGGAGACTGTTCTTAATTTATTGATTTCAAGTGCTCTCAAAGTCCCATTTCGTTTCATTCCGAGGCAAGCGAGACACCGTGATTTGAAACCGTGCTGCCAACGTTGCTTCAGTTCCAAAGTACCAAAGATCCGCTCGTCTCGAGTTAACAGTCAATCTGAAAAAGTAAACTGAAAAAGGTTAACTCCATGGTTCTTTATGTACAAAGAATAGACGCTATTTCATTGTGCGTGGAATTTTGATTATTTTGGCGCCGTGTCTCAATATATTATCTGCAAGATTATAT